>CAIGRK010368336.1:0-10343 GCA_903798315.1 Fraxinus greggii | reverse complement strand
TTAGATGGGTATTTTTTATATATACATCTTGAAACTTGATTATCGAACAATTATATTTTCATAAATATAAGTTGTTTCGTGTGAAAATTAATGTAATTAATAACTGACACCCTAATTTCTAATATGACGTAACTTTTATTTTGTTACATTGGATAACAAAACTTAAATTGGGGTATTTATATTCATTTCATAATTTTTATTTGTTGCATCATANACAAATAACATAACATTCCTTTTTATAGAAATAAAAAAAACCAAATAATTATCGTATCCGCCAATGAAGTATCAAATTAGATGGGTATTTTTTATATATACATCTTGAAACTTGATTATCGAACAATTATATTTTCATAAATATAAGTTGTTTCGTGTGAAAATTAATGTAATTAATAACTGACACCCTAATTTCTAATATGACGTAACTTTTATTTTGTTACATTGGATAACAAAACTTAAATTGGGGTATTTATATTCATTTCATAATTTTTATTTGTTGCATCATATTTTAATTACAATTAAGGTTCTCCAACTCTTACTCGTCGTCGCATTTGTGTCACCAACTTTTTTGCAACACATTCTTATCTTTGCAAAATCCTTTGAAAATGTTCATTAATAATAATTATATTTCAGGGCTTGTGCAATAAAACTTTTGATAAAAGTTGTGGGTCCTATAATATGTGTGATTAAAATTTAAGTTTAACTAATTGAAAAATTGATGAAATTTAACGAGCACATAATGAAGATTTAAGACAACAAAGTTGAATTATTTTTTAATCATTTTTCCATTTGTTTATTATACCAATTGTGTGTGTCGACCATAGTGTTATGGCCATAAATAGTGGTACATAAATAACAAATTGAATGATGTAGAAATGGACAAATTGTATTATGATGTAATCCATGTTAACGTGGGGACTGATTGACAAGTAAGCATAACTAAATGATAAAGTAGCAAAAGCCAATTGGGCATTTTGCACTAATGTGCAGTATATGCATGTTGTGGGGACTAATTTATCAACTGGGAATGCAATTGGTACTAATGACATTGTTCGATCGCTATTGCGAACGAAGTCCCTTTCACAAAATAACTCTCTCGTCAATTGGTTAAGATAAACAATGATCAATTGAAACAGTTATCCTTCCCTTCGTTTTTGCAATCCTTACCTATTTAACTATCAAACTACCTACAAGATCATTTCCATCATCTTTGTAGGCGTGCTTTATTACTTATAATAGGCCTTCTAATCGAATAGTTACATATATTCTCTATATATTTGGTATACGACGACACATTTTGGAAGTTTACGACATGTAACGGTTTTTTAAATATTTTTCGTTTTATGCTGTCCCGCCTTTAGGGGTGTAATTAGTCCATTGGACTTTATCCTCTTTCGATTGATACATAAAGAGTATAATTTTGTGACCTAAGCAGCTTGTCTGTTATCTTCTAGTTGGCATCAAAAGTCAAAATTTTTATATTTTTAAAAATAAATTTAAAATCTTTAAATAAACTCTATGAGTTTTCGACCATAATATTTAGTTAACAATCATACTTCATCTCAGGCTGCAATGAATAATTATATCACTCAAAAGACTTTAGCTCTTTTACTACAAAATATTATCAAAGTTTGAATTACAATAAAATATTATTAAAATTCAGTATTGAGTTTTCAAAATTGAAATTTTTATGTGCCATATCACTAGTAGACACCATCTTCCTATAGCTTAGGCAGACACACTAATTAATCAAAGCTTACTGGATTATACAATTCTGACAATATTTTATTCTGAGATTTTGCTGAATCTTGGGCTAATTGTGGAGGGCAGCATAACTATTAATCAAAGCCAAGGCGTTGCTGGTGAGATGAGCAACATTCACAATCCGTTCCCTCACGGCCGTCTTCATGTTACCGTTCATGACTTTTCCAGCGAACCCCTCCATGCAGGTGTCCTCGTCTGTCAAGGTGGCGCTAACCCAAGTTTTTACATCACTCATAATCATCCCAAAATTTGATCCCTTAATTTCATTCATCTCCGCCATAGATCTACTCAATTGGTCCACCGAGTCCCTCAACTCCTCCACGCAATCCTTCATAGCCCCAACCTCTCTCCGCGTCATGCCGCGAATGTGGGAAAGCTTGCCCATCATGGTGGAGGTAGATCGGGCGCTGTCGAGGGTGACGGAGAGGGCAGTGTGAGCCAAAAGCTTAGGGTCTTGCCGGATGGCAGCAACATGGGTTGAAAGAGAGGTGTAGCAAAGTCTAGGGTAAGTTGTTGCACTGCAAGATGTTCTTATGAACTCGGTGTTGGTTCCTCCGGCCGTTGGTCTGGCGGCCGAAGCTGAGTCCATATTGGAGCTAGTGAAAACGAATAGAAAAAGAAGAGCTGCTAGAATATGGCTGGAAAATCTTTCCATCTCTCTCTCTCTCTGTATTGTTGTGATTTTCTTAAGCTAATTGTGAAGAAATTAAGGAGGGAAAGGTACCATATTTATAGGAGGTCTTTGAGTTTTATTTTCCCTCTTTCTTTGGCTAAGTTCAATAATATCTTGAAGTTGCTCAATTATTTTGTTGGGCACACCTACATGCATCAAATAATGGTAATTTCGAACATAAATTAAAATTACAGAGTCCAATATAGAGAGATTATCTAACAAAATGAAAATAATAAAGTTAATAATTTACACGTATCTCGTCTTTAAATTTGTATGAATATTCGACATCGAAAAATTCCATTGCTAACGCTTTATTTTTGTAGGTAAATTTTGAAGCTTGAAGTCACGTTGCTAATTTCTCGACGGTCTGTCAAACAATTGTTAGCAGCGAAATTTTCTATAGGTAATTGTTCAAGGCGAAAATCAGACAACAGTTTAATTGTATGAAATTTTATTATTTTTTCACCAATAACATGACATTCTTTTTCATAGAAAAAAAAAATACAAAACCAAAAATTATCCTAGCAGCCATTGAGGTTGCAACTGCCTTAATAATTTCTTCCAACTTGATCGAAATTCGAACACATTATTTCGAAATGATGGAAGATATTTTTATGTTTGCACAAGTATTCGTGGACCCAAATTCTTTAATGATTTGTTTAACGAAAATAATAAATAGAATTAAACGTGAAAACTAAGTTAAGATTTAAGTGTCCTTTATCTTAGCCAATAAAATTTTCTGAGGTACATGTCATTTTTTTATATATCTTGATTATCGAAAAATTAATTTTTTTTTCATTAAAACAAGTTGTTATGTGAAAAAATTCAGGTTAATACTTTGGAATTATTGAACTGATGACATAAATTCTATTTTGTTACGTTGGATGCATAATTTATAATTGGGTAGTAATATTCACACTACAACTTTTATTTGTTACATTATATTTAAATGACAATGAAGGTCCTTCAACTTTAGCTCATTATCGTATCTATGTCACCAACTTTTCTGCATCACATTCTTATCTTTGCAAATCCTCCGAATATGTTCGCCAAAATTTCAACCAAAACACATATAACCATATTTATCTCCATAATAAAGCAAGATCTTTTTCACACACACACACACGTGTTTATTTTGTTTGATATTATCAACTTTTAAAGTTAAAAGAGTGTAATTAAAAACAAAATTAAATTATTTTCTAATAATTTTTCCATTTGTTTATCATACCAAATGTATAAATCGACCATTAATAACAAGTGGGAGAATGTAGACCCTTATTTTAGATAGAAATGAATATAGCTATAAATATCTCGCTCTTGTATTATGAAACAATCCATGTTACTGTGGGGACTGATTGACAAGCAAGCATACTGGAGGATAAAGTAGCTAAAGCCAATTGGGCTTTTTGCACTGTACAGTCCATGCAAGCATGTTGAGGGGACACATTTATCAACTTGGAATCCAACTGGTACTAAGGACATTGTTCAATTGCTATCACGAACAGAGTCCTTTTCACATAATAACTCTATGTCAATTGGCTAAGATAATGATCAACTTGTGCGTAGGCAATTGAAGCAGTTTGCATTCCTCTTGTTCTTCCAGTTCTTACCCACTTAACCATCAAAGTACCTAACGGATCACTCCCAAAATCCCATCCCCTTTGTAGGTGTGCTTTGTTACTTATTATTAGACCTTCAAATTAACACATTGTGTGAGGATAACAATTCCGTTTACAAAATGTAATTTCTTGTCCAAAGGTGTTAGACAATGCAACATGTATGTAA
The DNA here is from genome assembly GCA_903798315.1 of Fraxinus greggii. Lineage (NCBI taxonomy): Eukaryota > Viridiplantae > Streptophyta > Magnoliopsida > Lamiales > Oleaceae > Fraxinus > Fraxinus greggii. Next base: position 6,124 of record CAIGRK010368336.1, on the reverse strand, counting down.
CGCCTGCTATTACACAATTTTCACGTATTTGACGTGTAGTATTGCGATATGAAGCACATATATAATATTAAGTCCTCAACCTTTTAAATTTGCAACATTTTGATCACTAATGGGACGAATTTCTTACACGTTGCTAAAATAGCCGTTCAAGAAATCTAACAAATGAGGAAAAAAATAAAACGCGTAACTTAGTAGCCATGAAATAATAAAGTGATCAATATTTCAAAATACCAGCATTTTTAATACGGATATGTTTCTAAAAGCAATTTTAAAAATTCTCGAAAAACCGTTATGAAACTCAAAAAAGTTAATTTTTTAAAAATAACATTTAAAAACTTTAGAGAAACTCTATGGGTTTTGACCATAATATTAAAGACTGTAGTTAAAAATTATACTTCATGGGCTTCAATTGACAATTAACCTTTTTGTAGGTTTCAACTAAAAATAATTCGACTTCAGCACTTATACTACAAAATATTATAAAGTTTGAATTATTATTGAATATAATTTAAAGCCAATATTGAGTTTACACAAGAAAAAAAAATTAAAATTTTTATACAACATTTCCACACTTTTGTGTCATACCCTTTCGAAATTGAAATTTTATGTGCCACGTCGTGAAATACCATACCATAAGTAGAGGGAAACAACTCTTTAATTTGAACTTGAAACCATTGAATTACTACAAAATATACAATTGAACAATTTCAGTCTAACTTATAATTCACTATCTTCCTATAGCTTAAGCGCACACACTAAATAAACCTTCTTGCAAAGCTTACTGGATCACACAATTCTCGCAATAACACACACAGAGATTTTGCTGAATTTTGGCTAATTATGGAGGGCAGCATAACTATTGATCAAAGCCAAGGCGTTGCTGGTGAGATGAGCAACATTCACAATCCGTTCCCTTACTGTTGTCTTCACGTTTCCGTTCATGACTTTTCCGGCTAACCCCTCCATGCAGGTGTCCTCGTCCGTCAAGGCTGCGCTAACCCAAGTTTGTACATCGCTCATAATCATCCCAAAATTTGATCCCTTAATTTCATTCATCTCTGCCATGGATCTGTTCAGTTGGTCCAACGAGTCACTCAACTCCTCCACGCAATCCCGCATGGCGCCAACCTCCCTGGGCGTCATGCCGCGAGTGTGGGAAAGCTTGCCCATCATGGTAGAGGTAGACCGGGCGGTGTCGAGGGTCACGGAAAGGGCGGTGTGAGCCAGAAGCTTTGGGTCTTGCCGGACTGCTGTGGCGTGGGTTAAAAGAGACGTGTAGCAAAGTTTAGGGTAAGTTGTCGCCCTGCAAGATGTTCTGATGAATTCAGTGTTGGTTTCTCCGGCTGCACGTCTGGCAGCGGACGCGGAGTTCATGGTGTTACTTAAAGCAAGTAGAATAAGAAAAGCTGCTAGAAGACGGCTGGAAAATTTTTCCATCTCTCTCTCAATATCTCTATATGTTTTTCAATCGAATGTGTTTTCTATAAGAATATTTGTTGTGAGAAAAAAGCGAGGGAAAGGTTCAATATTTATAGTTGAAGGAACACAGAAGTATTGGCATGTACTATTTCTAAAAACAAAAAAACCAATTAAGGAACACAGCCGCCGATGAAGAATAAAACTATAAGTGACTAAATGAGTAGTTGTAGTTGATTAATTATAATTTACTAACCTTATGAGGTGTCGGGTGCTTCATAGTATTATCGTTGCAATTTTGTCTGTAGGTGTAACGATGAATAGAATGTATAATTCATAAACTTTTTATTCAGCGTTTGTTTGAGCTCTATTTTAGATTATACATAATCCAGTTACTTTAGAAGAAAAATTGAACATAACCCTTAACCTTGAATCTCATCATAAATTATAGATAACTCCTCCTTCCTTTTAAATCATCCAAGCGAGTCTATGCTTTGAAACGATGGAATGACTCACTATACTTTGAAACGATATTTTTATTTTTCGGTTGGAAACAAATTCTTTAATGATTTGTTTAATAAAGTGAAACTTTACGAAGAAAAATGAAACTATTTTTGTGTATTTTATTGTTTAGAATTGACAAGTCAATTATGCTACAAGATACAAACACGTAATTTTTCAATATCATGGACATCCAACTTGTTATATTCTCATAAATACAAGTAGGCGATTAAATTTCGTTTGTTTTTTTTGTATTGTACGAAAAACTGGATTGAAAATTTGAGTTTATTAAGGTGATTTAGTAGGCGATTAAATTTCATTTGTCATGATTATATCATTTGATTTATATTTTATTTCATCTAGGTTGGTTGGTTAGTCGATTTGTAGTTGAATCAGATTGATTTATGTCATAGTTACTGGATATTGAACTAAAAAATTTAGTACATAGGACATGAAAATTTGGTGCCAACCGAAAAAAAGTTCAATTTAAAAGTATAAGAATAGAATAAATAAATATTTATTCAAGAATTATTATTTTCATATTTTAACATTAAAATATTTAGCCCCGGTTTGATAGTGATTTTAATCTAACTCAAAATCAATAAATCAATTTTAACCATATATTTTATGTATATGCAACTTTTTCAATCATACATTTCATCAAATTTTATCAAAATTTACTAAAAATCTGATTTTAATCTTCACCAAACAGTGATTCAATCTAGATAGCTTATATTTTTTTCCACAAAACTAGCTAGGTGTCTAATTTTAACAAAAAGAATGAATTTTTTTTTTTTTTTGGGGAAGAAATGATTTATCATTAAAGGAATATTATACATATTTGATTCCAAGACAAAAAATAAATAAATAAAAGTTAGGCGATTATATTGGGGGAAAAAAATGCAACATTATTTTACGATTCAATTATAATACACGCGAAGTACAAAGATTTGAAAAAAAAAAGGGTAGCCCGGAGGGCCGGGACACACACAAGTTGCAGCTTCATGACAAAGTAGGATACATACACTGGTTAGATATAGACTCATACGTTGAATTATATGAAACAATGCATGTTCACATGGGGACTGGTGGAGAAGAAATATGTACCTCCTTGTGATAATCTATATAATGCAACTGTGCAAGTTGTGGGGACTCATCAACTGCAAGTTATCGGGTCTTTCATGTCGGCTGGCTATGCACAGCCAACACTCTCTAGATCGAGATGTGACATGGAACAAGTAGTCATGAGAATTATACCAAATAAAATTTGTTCATCGTGATTCAAGATAAATTTCATCTATCGAGATAATCATTTATCATAGTTAAGGGATAATGGTTAACTATATAGACAACTTGTCTGAATTAGCTCACGTACCTTTTGTAATAATCTATATAATGCAGCTATGAAAGTTGTGGGGACTAATGGAGCCTTAGTTATCGGGTCTTTCATGTCAGCTGGCTATGCACAGCCAAGAGACTCTAGATCGAGATGTGACATGGAACAAGTAGTCATAAGAATTATACCAGATAAAATTTGTTCATAACGATCGTGATTCAAGATAAATTTCACCTATCGAGATAATCATTTATCATAGTTAAGGGATAATGATTAACTATATAGACAACATGTCTGAATTAGCTCACGTTTGGAATCAATTATCAAGCATTTATAGAGACTTTTTCCCCAGAAAAATGCTGACATGTTTATGGACATATTTAGAACACTATTAAACATGATTAATACATTATATTATAGGTATATAAATTTCCATTAGAAAAGTGGGCAAAATTGATGTACAAGATATTCATTAGCCACAGCCAATAAAAATGTATAATGCGGGGTTGAAATATGAATTTATTTTTTTTTCAAAAAAAAATTAGTACTCTCAAAGTGTTGAACTTAGTACTCTGTGTTTCTTGTCACTTGAAAATTGTCATGTGTATTGCTAATTTATGTTCGAGTTTCGAACCATGCTACAATATATAGACCACGTAGGCTCTAGTATTGCCAGGAGCCAGGTAAAGGGAATTTATCCCATTAATTCTCAAGTGGCAGAGTACTAGAATTTTTTTTTTCATAAATAAAAGCGTAGGCCCCAACTACAGGGAGAGCCACTGCAGTAATATTATAGGGTTAATGAATAATATATTGTAGGAGTGATTCTGGACTTGTTATTTTGTGTATTTGTGTTTGTTTATTGTTAAGAAGAATGTTATTTCGTTTGCAAATTGTAAAATATTGCATGATAGTATTCTTTCGGGAGTAGAGACGGCGTATATTTTCTAAAATTTGTTTTTGGCTCCAGTTTGCTCTTCATTTTTTACTTTTTTTTTTAAATTCATTTTTAATCACATATTTTATGGGATTCGTAATTTTTATATATTTTTTAACTGCACATTTGATCGACTTTTACCAAAATTTACTAAAAATCTAATTTTTATCCAAATCAGACAAAGACTTGACTCTTCACACTTGAAGGACCTTGGCGACTTAACATGTCCTTCCACGGAGTTTTGTAAAAATCTAATTTTTATCCAAATCAGACAAAGACTTGACTCTTCACACTTGAAGGACCTTGGCGACTTAACATGTCCTTCCACGGAGTTTTTGTTTAAGTTGGTCCAATTTTAATTTTAGTAGATCTTGATAAAGGTCGATCAAATGTGCGGTTAAAAAGTTGATAAAAATAATGGATCCCATTAAATATGTGATTGGAAATGTATTTTAAAAAATGAAGAGCAAACAAGGGCCAAAAATAAATTTTGAAAAATGTACATCGTCTTAACTCTCGACAGAATACTATCATGCGATATTTCTAATTTTTATCCAAATCAAATAGGGACTTCGATACTTTATGCTTGAAGGACCTTGGCAACTTAACATGTCAATTTCCAAGAGTTCTTGTTTAAGTTGGTCAAATTTTATTTTTATTTATATTTTTATAATGCTTTAAAAGCCGATTTGAGCATCAATACGAAAAAAGAAGAAGGGTCAAGGGTCGAACTGAGATCAAATGTGAATCCACCAGATTATTTTTAATGAAAAAGTCAAAAGATGGTTTCTGGGTGGGTTTTAGGCAATTTTCATAAATTTAAATTTGTGAAATCGGAAACGGATTAATAGTTTTCATAAAATTGAACGGATCGACGATTTTTTAAATATGAGCTCGCAAGTCTATATTCAACTTGCACGAAGATTTCGCTATTCAATTCACATATGTTATTCACCTTGAACATGAAACGAGCCGGCTCGACTCCTTTGTGACTTGTGAGAACCTATGGACGGCTCGCTCTATACAACTGCCCCATGTCAATTCTTAACTTTTTCTTTTCTTTCTCAAAATATTCTCCTATTATAGCGCCCAAAAAAAAAGAAATAAAATAAATCCAAATGGTGTCCCGTCATCTTCATCTCTTACCATCAACAAATCCCATCTGCTTCGCCACACATTCCCCCATCCCAAAACTGCTAACCTTTCAAATCCCAACAAGATTCATCCTTAAATCCACCCACTCATGGATATCATCTGGTTCAGGATTTGGCTCTGTATTTGCAACATCCACAGTGCCCTCTTCCAAGAGGAAACAGAAAAAGGGAAAGAGAGAAAAGGCCTCCATTGGAAAAACCCAAGTTTGTTGCCACTCCACAAGAGGAAGCGAGGAGCGAGGAGCTGAGGAAGAGCGAGAGTGCTTTTCTTCTTGCCTGTCGAGGGTATGTTTCTTGCTGCCTCAGGTGGGTTTTGTACTAAGTCAGTGTCCCCCTTTACTTTTATGCGTGTTGAAATTCACTGCAGTACTTTGTTGTTGATATTTGTTAAGCGTGACTTGTTTATTGTTGGAGGAAAGAGATGTTTACTAACTTGGTTTGGCTAAGGTTTGATAGGAAGGACAATACTAATAGGAATAGGTAAGTAAATAAATGGTAACTTAACATTCTCAACTTTAAAACTTACACACTTGACTTGGTTTGATTTATTTCAAAATGGAGGGAGTCTACTCATTTATATAAGGTTTACAAGAAACTTCTAGACCACACATTTTCTAAAGACTTTTAGCCCACATATTTTCATGAGACTTCTAGACTACATATTGGACTAGATATTTTCCTAGAATATTCTAGATAGAATTTCTAGAACACATAATCTACTTGACACACTACCACATTTATGACCACATTTTTTATTTAGATATTTACATAGATCTTTCT
>CAIGRK010368301.1:0-10114 GCA_903798315.1 Fraxinus greggii | reverse complement strand
ATTTGGGAAATTAGGTTTAATGGAATTATGGAGATTGGAGAAATAGTGTAAACTGTGATTAAATCGAATTATATTTTCAGCTATATCGTTGATTGTCAACAGTCACCGATGATCGGTCAACGGTCTCCGCCCGTGCTGAACCAAATTGCTAGATTCACCCCTGCCCAAATGTATCTCTGTTGTGGTTGTAATTGTTCTTGAACTGGGTGTTTGCTTGAGCATAATGAGCCAACTACTCCCACTATTTTATCGACGTCATTTGGTCGTCTGCTGATTTTCGTATGCCTATTTATCATATTAATTGTTCTATGTTTTTTGTGTTACTGTTTTGAATGTCTTAGGAATAATATTACTTGACCACAAATTTTAACACATCAATTTAAGATACCTAGTTCATGAAATCACTGCACAATTTGCTTCACGAAAGAATTTTTACGTTAAAAAATGGAGGAAGCAAAGGAAACAGACCATTATTTAAACAACAACATACCTGGAGGTGATAGTTCAAGTGACTTAAATTCATCCCATATGCGTTCGGGGGCTTGCAAATTAATCTAGTTAGAAGTTGCGGATTTGGAAGGCGTGTTTCTATTTTTAAAGAACTTGAATTAGTAATACATCTATCTGAGACAGTGATTCTATGCAGGAGTTTTATGCTTTTATGTGGCACACAGTTTAGTTATGTATGTAATTCCCATTTATATGCCTTTGCTTTTGCAGTAAAATTATCATTTCAATTATTTCTTTATTTGTATCTTATATGCTCCCAGAATAGATTCTGAAGTCTCAAACATACATCGAAAACTAGATGAAATGAAAAATCAGCTGCCTCTAAGTGAAGGCAACAGGGAGTCATCCAAAGAATCTGTGGTGTCAGCAGAGATGAGGTGTTGTTTGTCTGTTTGTTATTGAATCGCGCTATATCCGATAAGAGTTTATAGATTCTTCAGTTATGAGCTTGCTGAATCCATTATTCAGTGGAAGGATCTGCCTGCTTCTGATGCCTCTTGGGAATCAATGGACTCCATTTTAAAACACTTCCCCGACTTTCACCTTGAGGACAAGGTGCCTTTGGAAACTGGGGGTATTGATAGGCCTCTCATCCGGTTCACATATTCTAGAAGAGTCAAGAAGAGTGAGAACCAACTGAGACGAAAGAGTAAGCACATTCTGTTGCAGGGGCAAGTGATGTAACATCATCAGTTAGGGAGAGGTTATAAATAGAACTAAGAGGGGAAGAATAGGCAGGCAAAAGTTGAGTTAAAAAGAGTCTAGTTTACTTCCCTGTTCTTGTAATTCTGTGCAGTTATTCAGCAATTAATAATAAGTTCTTATTTCTCTTTTTCTTCTGGTGGAATCCTATCAGAATCATGATATACTAGACATATATATGAATATAACACTTGTAAATCCATCAGCGCATCCTAGTCGTTTATTGTGGCATAACAATGTCGCCTTTTTTTATATCTATGCTTCCCGGGCTATGTACATTCTTTTCACACTGATCTTTTGATATTCCTTGTTTTTACGTATTATCAGGATTTTTCCAATGGTTTAGTGAGGAATTGGAGAAACGCGAAGATTACTTCTTGAACTTGGCTGCAAGCCTTTTATCTACCTACAAGGTACATAATTGTCCCAACAATTAGAATTGGCGATAAATAGTACGAATATTTTCCACTTCCAACTATGTCATTGACTCTCCAGGAAGAGTTGGGGCCTTCTATATCCACTACTAGGGAACTCGTGGAGAATTTGAAAAGGTATCACTTGATTATAGAATATTGATGTCAAATTAAAGCACGCTTCTAATATAAGATTCTGCCAGGTTAGGAGCAACAACTTTTACGAATGAGAAGATAGAAATTTATTCAAGGAGAAATGTTGAAGAACAGTACCAGGGTATGGAGACTAAGGTATAAATTATCTATGGTTGTCAGAAGTTTATCATTTTTTTTGAATGGGTATGTCTAAATATGGCCATATTTTCCTTCATTTTCTTTGCTGTGTGGTTGGTCTTTCAATTTTGCATTTCGCAACCACATTCAGCGTAGTAGAAAGCATAGAGAAACAGTTCTGTACAGACGATGACAAGGTTTCAAGGCGAGTTGTGTTATCCTTTTTTTATATCTATGCTTCCCGGGCTATGTACATTCTTTTCACACTGATCTTTTGATATTCCTTGTTTTTACTTATTATCAGGATTTTTCCAATGGTTTAGTGAGGAATTGGAGAAACGCGAAGATTACTTCTTGAACTTGGCTGTAAGCCTTTTATCTACCTACAAGGTACATAATTGTCCCAACAATTAGAATTGGCGATAAATAGCACGAATATTTTCCACTTCCAATTATGTCATTGACGCACCAGGAAGAGTTGGGGCCTTCTATATCCACTACTAGGGAACTTGTGGAGAATTTGAAAAGGTATCACTTGATTATAGAATATTGATGTCAACTTAAAGCACGCTTCTAATATAAGATTCTGCCAGGTTAGGAGCAACAACTTTTACGAATGAGAAGATAGAAATTTATTGAAGGAGAAATGTTGAAGAACAGTACCAGGGTATGGAGACTTAAGGTATAAATTATCTAAGGTTGTCAGAAGTTTATCATTTTTTTTGAATGGGTATGTCTAAATAGTAAATATGGCCATATTTTCCTTCATTTTCTTTGCTGTGTGGTTGGTCTTTCAATTTTGCATTTCGCAACCACATTCAACGTAGTAGAAAGCATAGAGAAACAGTTCTGTACGGAAGATGAGAAGGTTTCAAGGCGAGTTGTGTTATCTTTTTATGAATTTTGTTGTGCATATGAGACTACTAGTATCCTTGTGGAATACAATATAAATTCTGAATGGGAAAACATGGCTCATTCTTATTCAGGAGAAGTGACGTAAGAGTGAATGAATCATTAGAGAGACTTAAAAAGTATAAAAGAGGAATTTGAATCCATAGAGAGAACTGTTTTGGAAATCGAGACCCCAACTGCAAGAGAAGAGATGCCACCAAAGGCTAAGATCCCAAGAATTCCTTCTCTTTCTCCGAGACAGCCTCCAAATGACAAACTAGAGTGCAATCAGGAATCAACTTCGGAAAATGAGCCACGTAGAGGAGGGACGGTAATGAGGCTTAGTCCCATAAGTCGAGTCTCTTAAACTCGCAATGACACCCCAGAAATACCAGAGATCAAACTGTTGGAGAACCCAGTCTCTTTCACAATAAACAAAAAGAAGTATGGTGCAGATATGGAGGCAGATCTGTCAAGGTTAAAACTGCAGCTGGAACTTGAGAACCATAGCATAGGCAATTCTATGGTATGGACAAAATTGGTGACTGGGAATATGATAACATTGAGAAGGAATCGACGAATCTTAAATAAATATCAGACAGACTATCCTGAGAAAATGATTTTTAGCTACCATAGAGGGTAATCAGTAATCATTTCTGCTGCTTATAATTTATTTGCAGCATCCCTTATTTTTCACGCATTGATAAATCAAGCGGTTCTAAGATAGCAATCTCTGGGAACATTTTTTGTATGACGAAACTTGTAAAGCTTAGATTTATCTCCAATGCTTGTATATTCTTTTACCATGTAAAATGTATATTCTGTATTTTCAAATTATTGTCACAAAGCAGAATTCTTTTCCAAATACGTTCTTGTCTCGATTGATAATTGAGGATCCAGGGAAGAATATGAGTCTTGTTGATGTCTTTATCTTTTACATCCTTCTAATTTTCATGTTACAATCACAAATTGATTTGAATGCCTTGCCTCAGTCAATAGTATAAAAGTTTGCTCTGTTGCTTTTGGAAGCTTTTTCCATAAGATTTTTCTTCAATTGCTCTTGTGGATAGGCTATTGCAAAGGAACCTCCACTTTCACTTGTGAAGCAGAATTACACGTCAGTTTCACTATAGCAGCAAGAAGCCACGGTGGCCAACTGCAGAAAAGAGGTCAGACTGCCCCCCTTTAGTAAAACTATTTTCATTTCTTAGTGCTTTTCGATCAATTTTAAAGTGCATTTTGGGTAACACTCATNATCAGTCATTGATTTGAATGCCTTGCCTCGGTCAATAGTATAAAAGTTTGCTCTGTTTCTTTTGGAAGCTTTTTCCATAAGATTTTTCTTCAATTGCTCGTGGATAGGCTATTGCAAAGGAACCTCCACTTTCACTTGTGAAGCAGAATTACACGTCAGTTTCACTATAGCAGCAAGAAGCCACGGTGGCCAACTGCAGAAAAGAGGTCAGACTGCCCCCCTTTAGTAAAACTATTTTCATTTCTTAGTGCTTTTCGATCAATTTTAAAGTGCATTTTGGGTAACACTCATTGATTGTTTTTATCCTTTTATACTCCCAGTCTTGTTTCGATTTTGTTAATTTACAAACCCTGTCTTATGAAACCCACAGACGCTAATTTAGAATTTGAAGGGCATGTTTCGTGTCTGTTGACCTCTGAATTCAACAAGAACAAATTATTAGAAGAGCTACGGTCCGTGCAGTCTAATGCAAATGTCTAAGTGTACAGGTAACATATGCTTGGACGAGAAGGAAGTTGGGATCTATTGACAACTGGGACTCGCCGGATTCAAACATCAACAATGTCTACAAAATTAAAGAAGAGAGATGTGCTGTCAATTTTCTTATTTGATCCTATTTAGTCGTATGTAACTAACATGCTATCAAGTTTGTATATATTGTGTGATGAGGGTGTAATTGCTTAGTCAAGTTTCTTTTAGTCATATGGTTAGGATGAGGACAAAGAGAAACATGACGTCGACATTTTCATGGTTCTTGTGAAGCAAAGGAGATATCAATGTTAAATAAGATGTGTTCAATAAAAACTAAATTCAACATGGATTAGAATGAAAGACTATATTTTAATAAATAAATTCATCTACTTCCTGACAATGCAAAATTATTAAAAAAAATATCAATGTGGGAACTTTGTCACACAAAAGTGCTGAAATAATTACTTAAATGAGAAGTAAAAGGGTCAAACAAGTGTAAAATTGAAGTGTCAAAAGCTGTAAAAAGGTAATGAAAATGGCCATGTGTAAATGAGGATAATCGTGAGAGTTAATTTCTTGCCGTTGATTATAAGATGGGTTCAAAAATCATTTGTGCTGCGTTTGTTTTTCCTCAAGTCCGTTTGACCCCCATTATTTCACATTATATGAAAAGAATAGTAATTTTCTGGATAATGTATGGTTAAAAAAAGGAAATTAAGTGCATTTTGGGTAACACTCATCGATTGTTTTTATCCTTTTATACTCCCAGTCTTGTTTCGATTTTGTTAATTTACGAACCCAGTCTTATGAAACCCACCGACGCTAATTTAGAATTTGAAGGGCATGTTTCATATGGTGTCTGTTGACCTCTGAATTCAACAAGAACAAATTATTAGAAGAGCTACGGTCCGTGCAGTCTAACGCAAATGTCTAAGTGTACAGGTAACATATGCTTGGACGAGAAGGAAGTTGGGATCTATTGACAACTGGGACTCGCCGGATTCAAACATCAACAATGTCTACGAAATTAAAGAAGAGAGATGTGCTGTCAATTTTCTTATTTGATCATATTTAGTCGTATGTAACTAACATGCTATCAAGTTTGTATATATTGTGTGATGAGGGTGTAATTGCTTAGTCAAGTTTCTTTTAGTCATATGGTTTGGGTGACGACAAACAAAGAGAAACATGACGTCGACATTTTCGTGGTTGTTGTGAAGCAAAGGAGACATCAATGTTAAATAACATGTGTTCAATAAAAACCAAATTCAACATGGATTAGAATGAAAGACTATATTTAAATAAATAAATTCGTCTACTTTCTAACAACGCAAAATTATTAAAAAAAATATCGATGTGGGAACTTTGTCACACAAAAGTGCTGAAATAATTACTTAAATGAGAAGTAAAAAGGTCAAACAAATGTAAAATTGGAGTGTCAAAAGCTGTAAAAAGGTAATGAAAAATCATTTGTGCCGCGTTTGTTTTTCCTCAAGTCCGTTTGACCCCCATTATTTCATATTATAATGAAAAGAATAGTAATTTTCTGGATAATATATGGTTAAAAAAAGGAAAATTTTTGAGTTTATGTGTAATATTATTTTATTGAATAATGCATATTTAATAAGAAGAGAAAGAAGAATAAATTATAATTTAATGGGAATAATGAGGCGAAATGGGTACAGTAGACAGTATTTTACCTTATCGAACGAACGAGCCACATATTTTTAACTTTGATGTCAAAATGTTACTTTTGGCATGGAACCATCTCTCTTTTAAAGGATACCCCCTAACCTTCATAGAGCTCACCTCCCCATAAGCTTATTCAGTCACACAGAAACTGCTTTCATGAAATGGACACAAATTTTTCACCATTTATTGGTGCAGATGAAAAAGAAGATTATATAGACATGGATTTGAGCTTGTCAACAGCAAACTCCCCAAATTCTTCCCCACAAAGCAAAGATTTTGAGTTCCAAATGTCCTCCATTTCCAATGACAAAGGAACCACCACTTCTTCAGCAGATGAACTCTTCTACAAAGGCCAGCTCCTCCCTCTCCACCAACCCCCGCGGCTGAAAATGGTTCAAAAACTCCTCGAAGCCTCCTCCAGCACCACCATCACGACCTTCATGGAGAACACCAAACCGGGCTTTAAAGAAGAGAATCATCATGAAACACCATTCATGACTTGCTCCACCAACACTAGCTCCTCCTCAGTGAAGTCCTGTAGAGCGACTTGTGAACTGAACCCTAACAAGAATTTCTTCGAACGGTCTGCTGAATTAAGCAGTTTCGTCAATAAACAGCATCCAAAGAATTCTTGGTCCAAAAAGATGAAACTCATGATGCAATCCGTACATTTTCAGAAGCTTAAGGCTTTAAGGGCTTATCTGAAATCTCTATTCAGCAAGTCTGCATGAAATTTAGAAGCAGAAAACTTGTCAAAAGTTGAGGAATCTTCAAATGATAAGTACATTAAGATTACGAGGAAAAAACCATTTGGAAGTATGGGAAAATCTACATGCCCAACAATGTCAACAGCTACTATAATAAAGAGCATTGACAAAGAGGGCATTGGGAATGGTAATGTCCACAGGAGGTCATTCTCCGGGGCAATCAAACGACACTCTGCAACTAAGCGTTCGTCTTTTTCTTCATCTTCATCCTCATTTATTTCTTCTTCTGGTGCTTCCTGTCTTCGTCTTCCTCGCTCAATTCCAGTGGTTTTCAAGAATTACATTTTCTCAAGAGGAGCAGCAGTGCCACTAGGATTGATCGTTCAGTAGAGGCAGCCATTGCTCACTGCAAGAAATCTCAACAGCTTTTTGAGTCAAGAAACAATACATTTTTTTCAATGTAATCAAGAAATATCTGGTGTTTCTTTGTACCAATATTTACATTTTCTAAATAAAATATGAAAAAAAAAAGTAATTGTGCAAAAAAATGAAAATCAGGAATTCCATCCCCTGATTGAATCTTCAGAAAAATAAGAGTTGCTGCAGTTTCGTATTCATCAATTAATTACTGCTACAAACTAAATTCAGACCTGTCTCTAGTATTATTTTCATTCTCACATTTTTTTTGTAGCAATTTCCGATATTTATTTATATAAATTTAATCTTGCACATTTTTACTTCATTATATTTATGTTTTAATCAGTGTCCTGATTCTAATCTAGAAAATTTCCGAATGGACTAACAAAAATAATAAAAAGGGAAGGAAAATAAAAATTGACACTCTCAAGGATCAGAAGACATTATTTAGGGAAAAAAAAAAAATTGACTATGGTGTAAACCTTTTAACAGAAGTTGTATTAAGTTTTCAGATTTGATCTGTTTCCACGTTGTATATGTTTTGCAGTTCTTTGAGCAAACCCATGAATAAAATTTGTTACTTTGCGTTTCACAGCGAGCTTGGATTTTGCATGGAAAGAAATTAAATTCTAAACAATTTCATTGTCTAGAATTTATTTGTATAATTATACTAGTTCGTTTTTTATTGGTGGGTAAATGAAGGAGTGAGTGAATTATCTGGAAAATAAAAACTACACTCCCTTTCTTTGTTTTCAAGGAAATTTTGGTCATGTGACCAAGAGTGAGGAAATATTTTTCACGAGAAAAATTGTCAATCAAACATTAGAAAAGTAGGAAATTATGTGGAAATAAACATTTTCCATGGAAAATATTGACACAATTGTTAAAAAAGGTAAAAATGGAGAGGCATAGAAGTATTTACAAACTCATTTCATAATTTTAGCAACTTCTAATTTTCTACAATATTTCCACACTCTTGTGAACTTTTTATAAGAGAACAAAATGGCGGATATATTAGTTTTAAAATACATGATTAACAATCCAATACTTCAACAAGCGAATTACCAACACATAAACACGAGAATAATAGGAAATGACTGCAAGAAACTAATTGAATTCCCAATCTTTGAATGGAGAAAGAGAGTTCACCAAAGAAGAATTTTTCACAAAAGAAATCGCTTATACGAAACAAAAGATATTTTAGAATTATGATATTTTTATTAGTTTATTTGTAAAAATGTTACAAGGAAAATACATATTTCATTTTCTCTTTCTGACAATTTTCAGCACGATTTTAAGTAATAAACTCGGCAGCTTATTGGAGCTCTTTCATCTTGTATAAAATGAATGGCTGGCTAAACCATTTACTTTAGAGAGAGAGAGAGAGAGAGAGAGAGAGAGAGAGAGAGAGAGGGAGAAATATTGGCTAAAATAAAGAGAAAAAAATCTTGAATAACGAAGTTTGATAAACAAACAAACAAATGAGCTTATGGTTTCGTAGACTCCTAAAAGATGATGACATTGACTCAACATAGGTTGGAGTGAGCTTGTCATCCCGATTTTAGGCATAGTGAACCCTATCAAATGTCACCCAACTTTACAACTAAACCAATTAAAAAAAAAAAAAAATCTTCACAAACATGGAATATAATTGTGAGCTATTTAAATTTTTTTGGGATGTTGTAAATGCCTGATATTTGTGGGTCGACAATCTGAATTACCACGAGTTGGAATGAGCATGACACTTATTTTGTGGTATTGAATGGGTCCGTTTCACAAGGCTGGTAAAACAGCTTTCTAGCTTTCTTGATAAAGTTATTTTAGACCAACTTTTTTAAAAGTTCTTCTAGTCCAACGAAACACTTTTATGTATTCTCAATTTTCAAGGAAAAGCATTAGAATAGATTAAAAATTTAAGCGATCAAATCTGTTACAAAGTGTAATTTTATCATAAACAAAAAGTTATTGAGGTCCAAAATCAAGTTCTGTTTTTATTTATTTTAAATTGACAAAAATAGATACCAGTGTCGTCTCATCACAAACCACATAAACCTTCGTAGAAATTTGCGTACTTATAAAAAAATTTGTTGTTGTGCTCATAGAATTGGCCTAAATTCCATTTTCACTTCAAAAAATTGTTTAAAAAAAATAAAAACTTACCCCGCCTCACAAATCTAACCCAAGTTTAATGTGAGTCCAAACCAAAAATATTGATCTTTGGTGTATGTATCAATCAATGAAATTATAAGGTTTGTTGACCGAATATATCTATCCAGACTTTCTTTTATCATGCATGCACGAAGTCCTGTTTCTTTCAAAGGGATTTCAACCAACGGAACAAGATAAGTATCTCTATAATATTTCCACATTCATGGAATGTCAAAAATAAAATTCCCATTGGTTACATCAATTTATGGGCTACTCTTGCTTGTTTCCATTCAAGATTCTTGAGTCTCTTTCTCTGGTGAATGTCATTAGACCCCTTAAGCTGGACACATCCCAATTCAGAGTTCAAAGGAGCTCTAGAAGATTATAGTGCATGCACTTGTTGTCAATTTTCAGAATCAAACCAGAGAAATGTAGAGAAAAACAAGAAATGGAACTGGAGCAGACTCGAAGAATTCCATTTAATTGAATTGATTTACAAGGACTCGAGCTCTATTTATACAGAGGAAGCTCAACTGATTGAATAACAAAAATAACAGAAATTAATTAACATCTCTAACTATCTTGAACTAAATTAACCAACTCTTCTAACTAACTTCAGCTGACTTGGCTTTTTC
>CAIGRK010368268.1:0-15102 GCA_903798315.1 Fraxinus greggii | reverse complement strand
TTTTTCAATCTTAACAACATCTAAATCTTTACTCTCCTAAATAGCCGTAATTTTAGGCCCAAATCTCTCAAATAAAGATCTAAATATTTTTTTGACAATCTTAAGCTCAGGACTTCTTTCACTTTTTGTTGAAACCAGAATTAACTATGTTATTCAATTTTGCATAGAAGTCGTCGAATGTCTCATCATCCTTCATCTTAATCTCTTCAAACTTAGTTGTCAACATCTATAACTTAGAGTTCTTAACAACTCGAGTTCCCTCATGTGTAGTCTATAAATATCCCTAACCTCTTTATCAACATCGCACGTAAACACACGCCTAAATTCTTCTGGTGACATAATCATAAATAAAGCATGTAAAACCTTACTATTCCAATTACACTAATCTAAATTAGTCTTCAACCAATTAGCTATAAGAGTGGGGATGACAACATCACTAATGGTGCTAGAAAAGGCAGTCCAATCATTCACTACGCTAAACCAAATGCGCTCATCCATTGATTTCAGAAAAACTCTCATTCTAACTTTTCAATAGGCGTAGTTATTGCCACAAAATTTGAATGGACAAACAACAAACTACTCATCTAAAAAATTAGGGTCGAGAATCAACTTTGGACTCTGATACCACTTGAAAGTTACTAATTCAACCTGAAATCGCCTATAGGAGTGAATGGGTGGATATCACGGAATTAAAATTTTCAATTAAAAGTAATAAGTCATATTTTAATTATTTTAGATGTTTAATCAATCCAGTCAATTTTATCCTCTGTTGAATTGTCACAATAATAAACAAAGCAATAAATAACACAGGATTTACTGACAAAGAAAACCATTAATTAGGTAAAAACTCTGAGACCAAGCCAATAACTTCCACTATAAACAATAAGAACTTAAAGTATGATCCAGGCTAGAAAATCCACTAGCCTCGCTTATCTATTTCCTGCAATTTTCAAGACCCACTAGAATTTGCTTCACTCACATATGTTCTCGTTCTTCTGGAATTGTCTATTTTTTGTAAATCACGAAGAACACCTTGTTCTTATACTCTTCTTGTGATCCAGCCTCCCTCAATTATCAGTAACCTCTGAAATCTATTGAGAAAGTACCTTCCTGATTATATTTAAGAAATGGATATTTTGGATTATTTGAATTTGATGTTTTTCCCAACATGTGATTGATTGATCTCAAGAATCAAATGTTTAATCTCAATATTTTGATATGTTCTTGAATTTTGGAATGATGTTATGAGAATTTATTATAATGATCAACCAGATGAAAAATGTAATGATTATTGAGTATTTATAATATGAGGTATTTGACTAATATAAGATAGATAAAACTCTTGAAAATTGCGAACTACGACTTCTTGAAAAACACCGTAGCTTGAGCACCAGGCTAGCGCTAGACGGGCGACCTTGCATCAGCTTTGGATGCTCGAGCATCAGATTGGTGACATGCTAGCATAAATCTGGTAACTTTTTTTTCATGTTCTATACTTGAACCTTAAAACTCCCAGTTCATCTATGCACCCCAAAAGTCTTCTTGACTTTTATAACTTTTTTATAATAATTATTTTGTTCAAATAATTCCCAATACAACTGATAACCTAAACAACTACATTCGTGAAACGGGTTCGATGCAGTGACAAATAGCATGAGAGATTAGCAGCTTGTGGTGTACCTTTAAGTAGATATTCTTGCTTGAACCCAATATGTAGTGACGAACTGGTGTTGCCATTTTTCGATTTCAAACTACTGGAGAGGGATGAAATGAGGTTGGATATTTTCTCTCAAACGGATTGTGCGGAAATGTCTAGATGACTAATAGAGTTTATATGCTTCCAATCGACGAAATCTTAGAATGAATACGGATTTTGTGATAGAATCTTCAAATTACATAAGAAAAAGGTCGGATCTATATGATTTTCATATTGAACGGCTATTAGGAATTTCATGAATAGAAAAGAAATCAAGAAAAGAAGAAATCGCATCATGGATATCGATTTCTTGGCATAATGTATGAAATAAAGCCTAGAATTGGATATAAAGAAAGTTATGAACGTGATGGGACGGGGAAATTCTTCAAATCATTGGTAATTTTTTTATTTTTCTTCAAAAAGGAAGACTACTATTTGGGGATTTTTTATTTTTTTTGGGCCAAATAACCTGGATTGTTGAGGCATATTTGTTGGAGTGATTATAGCTAGAGAATCAATTAATTGATGAGAGATGTTAATTTGTATTTTTTTAATTTTACAATATAAAATGCAGTTTTTTTATTTAAAAAACATATAATAGTATAATTTGAATATTTAATAAAACCAAGGTACGTGGTTTAATTTCCACTATTTTATGATATAACGAGTTGTCTTCATTTTCTATGAACAAAAATTCTACACCATATCAAAACATGTGTAGCACTTAAAGTTAATCTCTTCAAATCCTGGAGATCAGGCCTGTCACCCAAATCCGCGTTGCAATATTTTCTCCAAAAACAATAGTACATAAAAAAAATAAAAAAAATAAAAAATTCTTGTCTACGTTCAGACTCAGTTGAGTTAAATAATGCACGCACCAAATATGTAATATATGTATGGACATTTTCACCATTTTCAAACAAGACAAGACAAAGATTTCCAGCCATGGCATCTCTCAACCCCTATGGGAAACTCAATGAATCAGATCAAGAAAGGCTCATTTCTCATCGAAAAATGAAAAGAAGAATCACCATTGTTGGCTTATCTTCTACTGTTCTTGTCGCTGTTATTGTAGCCAGTGTTGTTGGAGTTTTTCACAGCAAAAATGGCAATTCTGGGGGTGAAAATAAATCCATTTCCTCTTCCATCAAGGCTATTTGTAATGTTACTTTATATCCAGATTCATGTTACAATAGTCTTTTTCCTCTTGTCAAATCTGGTAATTTCCAGCCTGAAGATATCTTCAAATTATCAGTTCAAGTTGCAATAAACGAGCTTACTAAGATCTCCAACGATGTCCTTGAGAATGGACTCGGAAAACTCAATATCTCGGATAAAATGACACTAGCAGCTATAGAAAGTTGCCAAGAACTACTCTCTCTTTCATTGGATCATCTTAATAAATCATTGTCCTTAAAGGACATGAAATTGCTAAAGGTATTAGATGATCTAAGAACTTGGTTAAGTTCTGCAGGTACATATCAGCAGACTTGCCTGGATGGCATAAATGCATCGAGTAGTTTTGTGGGTCAATACCTTAAGAATTCCACTGAGTATACGAGCAACAGTCTTGCCATCATTAGCTCGATTCAAGACTCAATTGACGCATTAGGATCCATTGGACAAAGGCTCTTGATGAGTTTTGGCAACGTTGAGGTACCTAACTGGTTGTCCTTTAAGGATAGGAAGCTCCTGCATATTCCAAGTTCAGACATTAAGGCTGATGCTGTTGTGGCAAAAGATGGTTCCGGGAAATACAAGTCAATAACGGATGCCCTCAAGGATGTACCCG
The DNA here is from genome assembly GCA_903798315.1 of Fraxinus greggii. Taxonomy (NCBI): domain Eukaryota; kingdom Viridiplantae; phylum Streptophyta; class Magnoliopsida; order Lamiales; family Oleaceae; genus Fraxinus; species Fraxinus greggii. The sequence continues at coordinate 11,614 of CAIGRK010368268.1, read as the reverse complement.
ATAATAATCACACGAGATTTGTTATCTACGTGAAGGCTGGAGTTTATGTCGAAAATGTTAGAGTTGAGAAAACCAAATGGAACGTCATGATTGTTGGCGATGGAATGAATTTAACCGTTGTTTCTGGGAGCCTCAATTACATCGACGGAACTCCCACATTTCAGTCTGCAACATTTGGTAAGTTTTAGTACTTTTAGTTGTGTACTTATATATCAACGCAGTTTTTTAGACAAAGACTGTTTTTTACTTGTTCAAATTAAAATACAGACAATCAAACAAGTTCTCAATGCATTTCGAGCATTGGTATTCATGTAGCGTGTAGATGTTCGTTGGTCTATGGGATGATGATGTCATTGTCACATTGTTCAATGTGTACAAATACATTCCAACTTCATATACAAATACATTCCAACTTCATTAGACAATGTGATTGTGACCCTACTATAACATAGACAGATAGTCATCTAGTCTATATGAAAAGCATCACTCTCCCTTCAATGGGAGACATTGTCGGGGAAATGTACATGTGAACATGAACATTCCAACTTGAAAGTAATGTAAGTTCGTTATCCCCTTTTTAGCCGTGTTTGGCCAAGGATTCATCACGCGAGATATGGGATTTCTCAACACTGCAGGTGCTGCTAAACAACAAGCTGTTGCTTTGTTATCAACAGCTGATCTATCGGTCTTCTACCGATGCAGCATAGATGCGTTCCAAGACACACTTTACACGCACTCTAACCGCCAATTCTACAGTGAATGCAACATATCAGGAACGGTCGACTTCATCTTTGGAAACTCAGCAGTTGTGCTCCAAAAATGCAACATTCTTCCCAAGAATCCAATGCGTGGCTAACAAAACATAATCACAGCACAAGGCAAGATTGATCCCAATCAAAATACAGGAATTTCAATCCAAAACTGCAATATTTTGCCCTCAGGAAATCTCACTGGAGTCAGCACATTTCTTGGAAGGCCTTGGAAAAATTATTCTACAACTGTTTATATACGAAATACTATGGGAAATTTGATTGATCCAAGAGGGTGGCTGCCTTGGATGGGTGCAACTACACCAGACACTATATTTTATGCTGAGTTTCAAAATTTTGGCCCTGGTGCTTTAACTACTAATAGGGTGAATTGGACAGGCTTGAAGCTTAATATTTCCGCTTCTGAAGCTGAAAAGTTCACTGTTAACTCATTTATTAATGGGGATAAATGGCTTCCGGCAGCCGGTGTTAGCTTCAACTCCGGTCTCTAGCTAGAGCTCCTTGTTTACCGTTCTAGTGGTTTTTAGGGCCCTCGTATCCCTCCTCGACTAGAAGTGGCCTAAAAGGACGGTTACAAATTCGGTCGAGAGGAAGAAGCTTATGGTGCTCACGATTGTTTGGTTTATATCATGTGATTTGTTCTTCGTTCGTTTTCTCATCCATTTTTTGTATTGAAACTGAAAATGAATAAGTTGTCATTTATTTATTTTTTAAAACAAAAAGGATTTGAGTTTCGACTGTGTTGCACAATTTCAACTTTGACACTTCAAATTTAATTATTATGTAAATTTATCCATTTTTCTTCTCATAATAATAATAATAATATAAAAAAAAAACAAATTAACTAATTCTCAACCTGAATTGTTCCTAAAGTGTTAGTTTTATTCTAATTGAAGAAGAAAATTTCCTAAAGAGTTGGTTTTATTCTAATAATAGAACAGATCAAATGCAATTACTTTATATGAACTTTTTGACTTAAGGAATTGCCATCATTTTGTCAAAAAATTGTACTTTATGGCACAAAGACGCTCTATATCAATCAAAACTAAGTTAAAAAATCCACCTCAAACCTAGTTCGTGGACATGCTCATGCATTATCTCATTCAAAATTAAGTTTGAGAATCTCTATCAAGCTTACTCATGTTTCAAATATGCTTATGCATCACTCTACCGGAATGCCCCAAAATCGACTCAAACACGAAACATCCACCTCTGATTCCAATATGATATAGGTCATCTTCACAACTTTGCCCAAAACGCTAGCTCATGGCGCAAATGCAATTCACCCTATATAACCCATAATCAAGTTTGAGAATCCATCTCAAGTCTAGTTCGTAGGGTCCATCCCGTTTACGAGGATCGATTGCATTATTTTTGAATTAACTCTTAATTACAATAAAAAGATAACAAAGAAGTGGTAATTAAAAAATGAATTCTAATAATATGATGTCAAATTTGAAAGTATTTATAAAAACCATTTTATCTCCATTTTATTCTAAGGGTGTGTTTCAGCCACATTAGTCACATTATTTTGGAATAATGTATTTTGAAATAGTAGATTGATAGAGAATGTGTGGTTGAAAAAGAAGAAAAATTTATTGATGTGATGGAAACTATTATTTTATTGAATAATGTGTGGTCGAAAATGAGTACAACGATGAAAATGCAAATTTTACTGTGGCTCAAATAGGAACTAAATTTACGAAAAGATAGCGCCTATATGGTGGTAATTTTTTTGGAAAAACGTTGTCTTGAATAATGAATTTTTGGAAAATGTGTAATTAAAAAGTAGGGAAAAATCTTAAATTTACATATAGAATATTTCATTGTATGAATATGTAGTTGAAAATGAGTATGTAAAAAAAAGTTTTAAAAAAATGAGAGAAAAATAAAGACTTTATATATCAAACATTACCTAACATGCAAGAAGAATAATTTGATATTTTCAAAGATTGAAGATCAAATTGCATTAGAAAAATAGATTAGGGACCAATGGTGTAATTTTCTCTTATGAGTGTTGGGTATAAAGTGTTAACTGGTCGTCCTTAACCCCACGTTAAAAATTTGAAAGCATAATTGATGAACCCGGCAAACTCTCGTCTTCAACAGTCAATTTCTCTCTCTCTATTCTCTCTCTCTAATCTCTATTTTCAACTTTATCCTCCTTAGCAAACGGAATAGTAATTTACAAACCCTTTATTTTCTCAAATTCAATCCCGCAAATCTATCACCCAGCTTTCTTCTTCATTTTTTCATTTTAATTTTCTGGTATTTCTCAGTTCTACGTTTATGTTGATTTTTGTCCATTCTTTGTTTTCGTTTGTTCGAATTTGTATCTTAAAAGATGCTAATGTTTTCCGGTAATGCGATTGCGAAAATGAAGAAATATAAATTTATTTTGTTTTCAATTAAAAGGAGGTAAATTTTCATTTTACAATCTCGTTAAAAAATGGTGCGATTTTGCGGTTGATTAGTTCATTATCTAATATTTATCAATTTGATTCTTAGGTATTAGGTTGATTTGAGATGGATTAGCTATATTATATTCAGTTCATGAAAAATCACCAAAATATATATTTTGTAAGTAAACAAAATCTATTGTTGTGCTTTGATTTGGAAAAATATGAATAAATATAACATCGTTTCATTATATAGGAAAGTGATGTATAATTATAAATAAATGAATTATTTGTATTTGTGTTTGCTGTAGTTGAGAGTTTTAAGTAAATGATTGCGAATTTCGTGTTTCCCAAATGTACAGACAAAAACAAGTATTTGGTTTTCTGGTGTGAGTTTTACTATAGTTGGGTTTTCCCTTGTGAGAATTCTTGTATTTGGTTGATCGGAAAATCGTGAAGGCTTTTGTTTTAATTTTAGCATTCTGTGAGTTCCTAAAGTGGGAAAAAACTTAAATTGATCCTCACTCTTTCGTATGATCAGAAAACAATTTAGTCAAAACAGGTTTTGAGAGTTGAGCAATCTTGGTATATTTGCACTGCAGGAGTTCAATATGTTCTTGGCTATTTATTGCATTTAAGTTAATGGACTTTTCTAATGCTGTTGTGGGATGTTTTAACATAACTTGCGCTTGATGGTGTCTTTGTGCAGGTGAAGGAACTATAAAATGTCTAATGGCCAATCTCTGTTTTTGCACATGGAAACCGCTTGTGGATCTCTTTTACATGAATTGCAGGTTTTTATATAAAGATTTTAATCATTAGTTTTCGACGATAGACTTGATTTTGTTCATTCAATTTCGTCATTTATAAAATACATTTTATGTTCTTGGTTCAATGGCAATCTTAGTCTTGCTTCATAATGCTGAATTGTTTGTGTATGCTTTGCTGGTAAAACTCTCAGATAATATGGGATGAGATTGGGGAATCTGATGCTGATAGGGACACAATGTTGCTTGAGCTAAAACAAGAATGTTTAGAGATATACAGAAGAAAAGTAGACTGGGCAAACATGTGTAGAGAGCAGCTAAAGCAGTCAATTGCTGATGCCGAAGCAGAGCTTGCTGCTATCTGCTCCGCCATGGGAGAAAGACCATTGCATATTAGGCAGGTCAGAACGAATAATTATGTTTTAAGGATTTTGGAATATTGGTCTTGTGCTCATGTCACCGCTGAAGGTGCCAACACAAAAATCTTACATTCAAACACAAGCACAACTTTTGTTAACATCACCATTATGGCCGTTTAAACCTGAATATAATTTCTAAATATTGTTCACCACTAAACATATAAAATTTTACTCCAAAAGAAAAGGAAAAATGATTTCCTCGAAGTGTTGTTATTAGAAAACATAGCTTAAATGAAATATGAATTTTAAGATCGACGTACTTCAGTTCTGTTTTTTTTGCCTTATCATTTTGTCCTACCAACTTCGTAAGATTGGCTACCAAGAAAAAATGAAAGAAATTTTGATGTGGAATATTTGGTAACGTTGCCAATGGTGCAGTCTGATCAAAACCCTGGAAGCTTGAAGGCAGAACTTGGTGCTGTTCTTCCACAGATAGAGGAATTGAGGAAGAGGAAATGCGATAGAAAAAATCAATTTACAGAAGTCTTAAAGCATATACAAAGCCTTAAGAGTGAAATTTATGGGTCAGCAGAGAATACGTCTAGTGACACTGTAGTGGATGAAACTGATTTGTCTTTAAGAAAGCTTGAAGAATTGCACATACAGCTGCAGTCAATTCATAAGGAAAAGGTTTTTCTCTTCATCCTAGACAGTATCATCCATTTTTAAATGGTTTTCTAATGATCTTTTGACATATTTTCATTGATTCTCTTTGCTTGAAGAGCAAACGTCTAAAGCAGGTTTTAGACAACATGAATTCTTTGAATTCACTGTGCTCAGTGCTCGGTTTGGATTTTATGCAAATCGTCAGCGAGGTTCACCCCAGTTTAGGGGAAACTGAAGGTTCAAAAGATATTAGCAGTGATACCATAGAGCAGTTGGAAGTTTCTATACAAAGACTGCGAGAACTCAAATTACAGAGGATGCAGCGGGTATGTAATTTTACATTAGGCTTCTGTCACTTAAAAACTGTTATCTTTTCAGCTGGATTGTTTTGTTGACTACTCAATATTGGCAGCTACAAGATCTTGCTGCTTCATTATTGGAGCTTTGGAACTTGATGGACACTCCAATTGAAGAGCAACGAATATTTCAGAAAGCTACTTGTAATCTAGTAGCTTCAGAAGATGAGATAATAGAGCCCGACATGCTTTCTATTGACTATATTAATTATGTGAGTTGAAGTGTTTATTTACATTGTGTTGTGCCTTTCTGTATTTCTGGAATGGAATGTATATAGTGGAAATGAATGCAATGGTGTAATCGTCATCCAGGTTGAGGCAGAAGTTTCTCGGTTGGAAGAGTTGAAAGCTAGCAAAATAAAGGAGATTATTTTTAAAAAGAAGTCAGAGCTAGAAGATATTTGCAGGAATACGCATTTGGTTCCAGAATCAGATAGTACAACGGAAATAACTATTGATGCGATTGAATCCAGTACTTTCTTATACATGAGGATAATTTATATCTTTCACTTAAATATTGATTCTACATTCTCATTCCATTCTTAATAAAAGGGGCTGTTGATGCTGCTTGTGTGCTTGAACAAATTGAGCTTCAAATAGCTAAAGTTAAAGAGGATGCCCTTAGCAGGAAAGAAATACTTGAAAGGGTTGAGAAGTGGATAGCTGCATGTGAGGAGGAGAACTGGCTTGAGGAGTATAATAGGGTTAAGTGCTTTTTACAAATTGGTTATAAATATATCTTTAGTTACAAACATGTAATTGCTCAAGTGTCATTCTACTTTCTCTGCAGGATGAAAATCGCTACAATGCCGGAAGAGGTACTCATCTTAATCTTAAACGTGCAGAAAAAGCTCGTGTGTTAGTCAGTAAACTTCCAGGTATAATTTGCACCCTTGTTAGAAACCACCCTATGTTGTTAGTGATCTTGATGTAAGAAACTTGAGGCGCAAGCATTATTCAATTTAGACTCTCTATTTACTTTGATGGAATAGCAATGGTGGATGCACTGGCTTCAAAAACCTCAGCATGGCAAAATGAGAGAGGAATGGTTTTTTCTTATGATGGAGTAAGTGTTGACCTGTTAAATATGCAATTATAAGTTCGTTCAGATCTTGTCATTTCTTAAGAATATTTTTTTCTTGTATAGACATGTCTTCTTTCAATGCTTGAAGATTATACTGCTTTACGGCAAGAAAAGGAGCTAGAGCGTAAAAGGCGGAGGGTATGTATCTCTTTTATCTTGTTTTTATGAGGATGCTTAAACTAATTTTCAATAATGACTTGTTCTCTTTCTTTCTCTGTGTTGTATAACATTAGGACGAAAAGAAACTTCAGGGACAATTACTAGCTGAACAGGAAGTTCTTTATGGTTCAAAATCGAGCCCGATGAAGAACCAGAGTATGAAGAAAGGACCAGGTTCGTCATGTGGTGGTCCAAGCAATAGAAGTCTTTCTTTTAATGGAGCTACGCTGCAGACTCCTAATACACCACGCAATGTCAAGAAAAATGAACGTGTGAATCTGGACAATCTCAGGGAAGAAGGTAAGCTTAATGTTTACCTTTAAGTTCACGTATGATTAAAAGAGCAAGTTTTAAAGTAAATTGGTCTTAGTTAGATATAAGCAAGTTTAGTTTCTAATTTTGAAATAACCCCTCTACCTTTGACAGTGTCGAAGTAATTAACTTTTTTTTACTTATAAGTAAGAAAGAAGTAAGCTATCCAAACATGTTTAGAAACAAATATTTACTTAAGGAAATATGCTCGTCTTCTTAACCTTTGAGGAAAAATATTATTTCCAAGCCTTCTTTTACTGAGTTGGAACAATGATCCACAGCAAATATGGTTTTCCAAACTTGCTGCACAGTTAATATAGATATAAAGGGTATGTTTAATGTCGGATAATGATTTCTCCTCGTGCCTAACATAGCTGATCAACGTAACTCGATATTTTAGATGTATATGATTTGTTTTTATCTTTTGTTTTGGAGGACAGGTCTGGAGACGTCGAGTATTCCTGCAAATCCGCATTCTCTCAGAGTAATGAATGCTTGCGAAACTGAATCTCCTAAGATTCGAAAGCAGTTTACTCCCATATCTTCTTTCACGGATTCATCAAAGTTGAATGCAACTAATAATTTGGAAGATCCGAGTGAAAAAAATGACGGGATGTTTCACAAGACACTTCGAAATATCAACACACAGTTTACTACTCCTTCCAAGATAATTTCTGTCATGGAAGAAGAGAATCGAACTCCCAGAACTCGTCCTTCTACACCTTCAACTGTATCTGTTTCAATGCAGACAGCCATGACGCCGGCTCCTCCTGCAGCTCTTCCATACAATGACAAGCAGACTGAAGATGCTGAAAAGATTGAATACTCCTTCGAGGAGAGGAGAGCAGGATTTGTGCTGTCCACTACAAACTTAGAGAATACGTTACAGGTGGAGTAGAAAGCAAATTATTCTTTATATATTCATTTATAGATTGTGATCGTAAGCCAATTTAAATTGCTTGTTTACTGGGCTTAGTATTTTGGTCACGGAATCGATCTTCTAAGTACCGGTGCTTAGTAGATCAATTCCGACTTTGGTGAATGATCAAGTGTAGAAGCTAAAATATAAGTAACCTTTTGTTTCTAAGTTTGTATGAAAGTTACTTTTTGAGCTTATCCCAGCAAAAAAGAAGAAAAAAGAAGTCAGATTTTTGGCAACTCTAAGGTTGATCTTCCTCGAAAGCAATTTAAAATTTCGCATCTTAAGAAACAAAACAAACTTTCGTTTCTAATTTTTTTTTCTTTAATACGTTATTTTTAAATAAAAAGTTTACTTTTTGAGCTTATATAAACATGAAAATCAGTGAAAATTTTCATATTTTTTGGCAAGTCTAAGGTTGATCTTCCCTCAGAAGCAATCTAAAATTTCCCTTCCTATGAAATTGGTGGTCGAGAAATTCTGTTTGACACTCATTCTCATTTTTAATTTTTTTTTCTTTCTTCATTTCAACCACACATTTTTCAAATAAAATAATATTAAACTCAAATCTAAAACTTTCATTACTTTTCAGTCACACATTTTTCCATCAATCGCTATTTTAGAATTCATTTTTTTTTTATCCAAAATGGGTGTCAAACACAGGCTTGATTGTTCGACTCTTGTACACTGCACACCCATTAAATTAAAGTATTATTCATAAATAGTAATAGGAAATATAATTGAGAAACAATGATTTTACACGAATCATAACATGGTTTCATTAAAAAGCCAACAAGAATCACGTGAATTCTTTTTGTCAGAGTTTCTATATTCTTGTTGATTTTTATCATTTGTTCAATCAAAGTCACATTCAAATAAGTAAGGCTGGCCGAGCAAAAATATAAAATTAACTAGGTCCCCGTTTGGTACACATTAAAATTTTCATTCTCATTCTTCTACTTATTTTGGACCACATATTCTTCAATAAAATAATTTTTGTCATCACATCAATAACATTTCCTTCTTTTTTCAACCATACATTCTTCATCAATCTACTATTTCAAAATATATTTTTCCAAAATAATGTGGCTCAAACACACCCTAGATCTTTAACTATTGCGACATGTCAAGTTAGTTTTGATCTAATTCATTTCCATTATTTTTTATTTTTTTCTAAGAAATGATTTTTCTTGAGTCTCGCTCGTCATTTGCCTTGTTTGACAACCTGAGTTTTTTGGGGAAAAAATAAATTTTGGAATAGTGAGTTTTTTGAAGAATGTTGGTTAAAAATTAAAAAAAAAAAAATTGAGTTTATATGCAAATTTTAGATACCCTTGAATTTATTGATTATTACTATTTTACCATTTTGTCAAAAATTTTAGGGGAGGTTCTTTTTGCTGTTTTCATACTATTTTCGATTTTCGATTTTTCAAAAAAGTGAAAGCGCATTCTGTTTCCCATTTTTGAAAAAAAAAAAATTATACTAGAAATTCAAAACATCCAAAAGCACGTTTTGAGCATTTTCAGGCCAAAACACGATAATTTCAGAAAATACGAAAAACACAATTATCTCACTTATCCTCTCTCTCCCCTCTCTCGTAATTCTCTGGTTTTCATTTTCCTCTCTCAGAAACCTATATCGCCCACGCCCCTCTTTCCCATTTTTGAAAGTGCATTCTCTTTCAAAACAATGATTTCAAAAATGATTTTTTTTTTTTACTTTTGAAAAATAAAATGAGCAATTTTAGAACAAATATTTTTTTCATAAAAATTAATTTATAAATTTTAAAAACATTTTATATGGTTAGCAAAAAATTATATGGGAAATTTCTTTAAATTTTTTTATGCATTGATTCTTTTTTCTGGTAGATAGAAAAACAACAAAATATTCGGGGCTTGTTTATTTCTGATTAAAATCAGATTATAATATAAGTCAAAGTCAAATAATCAATATTAATCACATTTTTCATGGCTTTTACAACTTTTCAATCACACATTTCAAAAATTTCTATCACAATCTACTAAAAATCTAATTTTAATCCACACCAAACACCCTTTAAATATAGTCCGAAGCAATAATTTAATTATAAATCAATTTTATTTCTTAAACAATAATGTAAGTTAAATACACAAGTAATTTGGGCCTCTTATTTAGACCAATTTTGCTGTTGCTTTAGGTTTGAGACCCAACTCATAAAAAAGAAGGAAATATTTAGTTAGGTTTTGAAGTTGTATTTTTTTTAGGCCCTTTCAAGGTGGAGGCCTTAGGCAATGGCCTTGGCTGCCTACCGTTTACAGCAGGTCAATTTTTTTACAGCTTGAATTTTCCGTGAATTGTCTTCATTATCTTCTCTTCTTCAATCAGATCTGTGTGATGGGTTTATATCTCTTTGAATGCACGTTAATAGACCAGAATTGGGTCAAACTGAATTATTCTCTAATTGGGTTAAAAATGATGGAATCAAGTAGGAAAAGGATCGTGAATTCAACTGTTATTAGGATTTCATATTTTTCAATTTCTATTTGGAACCTTCCTGATGCACAGACTCTTATGATTGCATCTGCACAATGTTATTTTACTGTTGTTTAGACTTCAGAGCTGGGGTGACATGGGGACGGATTATTACGTCTATTCTTGTAAAGCAGATTGTAATGATCCAGCAGTTATTTTTTGCCACTATCAGTGAGTTCTCATTGGTACCAATTCTTTGTGATGGGTATTAGGATCTTTAGATGGCGGAGAGTTTTTGACCGGCTGATCTTGGAGATTGATCTAAATTGAACGAGTATCTAAAGTTCCTCTTTTATTTAGTTATCATTTTTCTGAAACAGCCTTGTGATTTTGGTGTAAAAATTTGACATGGTATTAGAAGCCAAGAGACATCAAGCATTCAAACGAATCACACCACCAGACAAACCAGACCTTTGAGAAGACTTAATTTACATGGTATGGGTATATCCAGGACCTCCTTTCAATGATGAAGGTTCAATTCAATAGGGAAATTCACCAAGTTATAGTTCCTTAATGAACTTTTGATAGACAAACTTGTTTAAAAAAGAGACCTCACCTTCTCTCTTCCAACCCACCAAGCCCCCAAAAAAACCTCTATGGTATAATGCTTTATTTGGTTATTTTTCACTTTCCTTAATTAGTTCCTTAATTCTTCGCGTCCCAATTGTAAAGTATGTTGAATGTTGTGGCAGGTGAGATTTGTTCATCTTCTCTTCTATTGCCTATTTCCCTTTATTTTTCGTCCAATTCTTATTATTTGAAGCTTGTATTAAGCATTGAATTATCGAATTTCTATGTAAGTTTTTCATAGCCTATTCATTATTTGTAGAATAAAGTGACTGGTGAGTTTTACCGTGTGAATTGTGGTCAAATCATTCTTCATAAACAATTTTCTTTTTTTATTGTATCTTAATGGAAATATATGTTTGTATCCTCGGTAGTTTTATAATCCTTATAGGTACATTTATCTTTTAGTTAGAGGCCGGAAAATGTGATTTTTACTTAGGTTGTGTTTGATACACAACTTTTTCCTTGGAAAATGGAAGATTTTTCCATTTCCATGCAAAAAATATGTTTGAAGGGAGAAATTTGACCAAGAATAAAATTTTCTAGGTGGTTGCTGCCATTTTTTTTTTTATTTGCAATGAAAACAAATTTCATAACCAGTTATAAAATTCTTTTCACTTTAATAGGCAATTTTCATATAAAATAAAGCCAAATGAATACAAAATTTTGCTGAAAAATGATTTTTTTAGAATTTTTTTTCTTTTTGGCAATGGAAATAAATTTTATAACCAATTGTGGAAAAAA
>CAIGRK010368233.1:0-10026 GCA_903798315.1 Fraxinus greggii | reverse complement strand
ATGCATTTTTTTTGTTGATGTGATGGAAAATATGTGGTTGAAAAAGAAGGAAAAGTTATTGATGTGATGAAAAATATTATTTTATTGAAGAATGTGTGGTTGAAAATGAGTAGAAGAATAAAAATGAGAAAAATAATGTAGATCAAACAGGGGTCTAATAAAAGTTACTTAGAAAAATAAAATAAAAACATATTTAAAAAATCGTTCCTTAAAAAATAAAATAAAATAAAAATATTTAAAAAAATGTTTTTGAAATAAAATAAAAACTTATTTTAAGAAAAACATTATTTAGAAAAAAAAAATACTTATTTTAAAATAAACGTTTTTAAAATTAAAAAATATTTATTTTGTTTTTTTTCAAATTTATTATATATATAATACAGAGTTACCATTTTACCCTTTTTAAAATGAGTGAAAATGGTGAAAAGAAATTTGTTGGTTATAATAAAATATTATATGAAATTAAGTGATCATGATAAAATATTATATGAAATAGGATTGTCATAGTGAAATAAAATCAAATCGGGGGGCGATTGTGACGCTTAGCCCCTGTTTGGTATACATTAAAATTTTCATTCTCATTTTTCTACTTATTTTCCACCACACATTTTTCAATAAAATAATATTTTCCGTCATATCAATAATTTTTCCTTATTTTTCAACCATAAATTCTCTATCAATCTACTATTCCAGAATACATTCGTCTAAAATAATGTGGCTCAAATACACATTTGGTATAAAGTTGGATGATCATGATGAAACAAAATCACATTGAGTAACTATAATGACATTACATATAAAGTTGAGTGCCAAAGATGGATTTAATCCTTTAATTTTTCTTTTTCCCTTCCTGAATTTTGATTTTGATTTTCTATCGCTCAAAGTTTTACTACGTGTCTTCTTTTCATTGGTCTTCTATCGCAAATGGACCCACGAAATCAAATATTCATTTCTAGGCAGTTACGGACTCTAATAAATAATGAATTTCAACCAACTCAAAGACTCCCTTTGCTTTCGATCTACGATACCCACCCCACCCCCACCGACGCGATAATCACTGGAAAATTTTGAAAAATTGCTTTTTTCTTCCCACAATTTGATTTTTCCTGGGCAATGGGGTGGGTAACAAAGGAGTGTGGAGTTTTTGTATCTGTATTTGTTTTTGTAATTATTTCATGCGCGGAAATTGGTCGCTCTGCTAGATCGGAGCAGGAAATTAGGGAAAGGTTTTATGGAAATTTAATTAATTCATCGGCTCCAGGAAATGGAGAGGGCAGTATTGCGAAGATGTTTGATCGGGTTTTGGAGAAAGAGTTTTCTGAAAATGATCAGCCTGAAGGTAAGATTTTTCTACATTATTTTCCTGATTTTTGTTTGATCTTTCTAAATTTTGACTTGTTTGTTGAATTGAACTTCGATAGGCTAATTTCTAATCTTAATACCTGAAGCACTTGGTTTAAGATTCCAGACTATTAGAATCTGTTAATGCTGATACCCATACAAGTTGCTGAAGCAGGAAGATTCTAGAGAGCATCAATCTGTTTGAGGATTTTTATTCTTGTGCTGAGCTGTAAATTGTTTCTGTTATTTTGAGATAGTGGATAGAGAAGATTCTAGTTATTCTTTTTTGTATATATATGATCCTTTTCCCTTTGTAATTACTGTTAATAATTTTCCGGGAATTCAATTAAATGAAGAAAAGGTTTCTTCTCTCCATGGTCTGATTCACACACTTCTTCTCATTCACATTTCTTCTGAAAACTTACATGGTATCAGAGAAGTAAAGCTCCATTTCCATGGCTTCCCAACCAACTGATGCTGAAAACCATGGAACTAATTCCCATTCCCATAACTCTACAAACCCAGACCGAGACACGCAGATTAACCAAGAAATTTCTTCTCGTTTCCTCAATTTCACAGACCCTACCAATCATTACCGATTGGAGAATGGAGACAGTCCTGGTGTGACTCTCGTCACTGACCTACTCACCACAGACAACTATGCAACCTGGTCAGGTGCAATGCGTCAAGCACTTAGAGCAAAAAATAAATTGGGTTTTATTAATGGGAGTATTGAGAAGCCGACTGATCCAAATGACCCTCTGTTTGATGTCTGGGAGCGATGTAGCGATATGATTGTTTCCTTGATTCAAAACTCCATAAGTACGACTGATCCTAATGACCATCTGTTGAAATGTCCCTCCTTCAGCTCTTGCCGAAGCCTTCCCTCAATTTACTCAACAGACCTCCATTATTTCTTCATCTGTTATTAATGGTAGTAATGTTTCAGACCTTTGGCATTGTCGTTTAAGTCATATATCTATTTCCAGGATGCGCTTGATCACAGATCCCATTGTAAAGGACAAATTTGTTCCTAGTAACATTACTCCTTATTGCGTATGTCCTTTAGCTAAACAACATAGAGTTCCTTTTCCTGTTAGTCAACACAAATCTTCTCACATACTTGAAATGACACATTGCAATTTATGGGGCCCATGCTCTACTACTGCTTATGATGGCACCAACTATTTTCTCACCATTGCAGATGATTTCTCTCTGTGTGCTTGGGTCCATTTACTTAAGACAAAATCTGAAACCAGAAAATGCATAGAGTCTTTCTACAACAAGATTGAAACTCAATTCAAAGTTAAAATCAAATTTCTTAGGAGTGATAATGGGGCAGAATTCCAAATGAGGGATTTGTTTAACACCAGAGGCATAATACATCAAACAAGTTGTGTAGAAACACCTCAGCAAAATTATGTAGTGGAAAGAAAACACCAGCATCTACTTAATATGACTAGAGCTCTTCGGTTTCAAGCCTCTCTTCCCCTAGAATTCTGGAATGATTGTATCTTGACCTCTGCATACATTATAAACAGAACCCCCACACCACTACTTGACAATAAAACTCCAGACGAAGTTCTTTTCAATACTAAACCCTCTTATGCTCACATGCGAATTTTGGGATGTCTTTGCTATGCTACTACTTTGTCCCATGGAAGAAAGAAGTTTGATCCAAGGGGTAGAAAATGCATTTTTCTGGGCTATCCTTTCGGTGTACAGGGTTACAAACTGTTGGATCTAGAAAACAAGACCATCTTCCTCTCGAGGGATGTTGTCTTTCACGAATCAATTTTTCCCTTCTTTGGTTCTGATTCCTCTCCTTCTTATAAAGATCCCAGCATACCTGTTTTTTCTTTACCTCTTTCTGATTCTATTGACTGGCTTTCTTCTTCTACAAATCATAGCCCTCCTTCTCTACAGGTCCATGACAGCAATCATAGCAGCCCTTCAACCTTTAATATTCCTATTTCTATTCCTCCTTCTAATTCCCCTCATTCCACCTCTCAGGTCAATCCTAATCCTCTATCATGTTGTCGATGATATTCCACTTCATAGGTCCATAGGACTAGGAATGCTCCCAAATATCTTGATGATTTTCACCGTCAGCAAGTCACTGTTAATTCACCATCACAACCTCCAAGCAAGGCCACTTCTTGTTCTCGAAACATTCCTTTTCCTTTGACCGATGTTTTATCTTACCATAATTTTTCTCCTGAAATACAATCCTTTGCTTCTTCTATTTCAGAACATGTTGAACCACATACTTATCAAGAAGCAATTAAAAATCCTGATTGGTGCAAGGCCATGGACGCTGAACTATCAGCCCTTGAGTCCAACAAAACTTGGATTCTCACTGACCTTCCGCCTGGAAAAGAAGCTATCGATTGTAAGTATGTTTACAAGGTGAATTGTAATTCAGATGGGTCGGTGGATAGGCTGAAAGCCAGGTTGGTCGCCAAGGGGTACAGACAGTAAGAGGGTATAGATTACCATGAGGCTTTCTCCCCGGTTGCGAAGATGGTAACAATTCGGTGTCTCATTAGTATTGCTGCAATTCAATGCCTTTATTTACATCAATTTGAGGTAAACAATGCCTTCTTACATAGACCTTCAAGATGAAATATATATGCGGAAACCGCCAGGGTATACCAAGGGAGGACCTAATCAGATTTGTAAGCTCCTCAAGAGCTTGTAAGGCTTAAACAAACCTCTAGACAGTGGTATGCAATTTTCTTCTTGCCTTTTACACTTTGGTTAGCGGACTACAATTTATTTACTAAAAGAGATAAAGACTCCTTCACTGCTTTGCTTGTTTATGTTGATGATATCTTAGTTGCAAGCAATAGGTTGGATTCAATTGCTGCCTTGAAACAATTGTTGCATGCATAGTTCAAGATAAAAGACCTTGGGACTTTAAGGTATTTTCTTAGGATAGAGGTAACACGATCTACCGAAGGAATTCATCTTTGCCAGCGAAAGTATGCTCTAGACATTCTTTCAGATTTAGGCACTTTGGCTTCTAAACCTATGAAAATCCCCATGGATCAAAATGTGAAACTCAGCAAAGAGGATGGGAAACCCTTACCCGATCCTAGCTCTTACCAAATTGATTGGAAGGCTAATGTATTTAACAATAACAAGACCTGATATTAGCTACACTGTACAGACTCTCAGCTAGTTCATGAATTGCACAACAGCTCATTTGGCAGAAGCATACAAAGTTCTAAGGTACATTAAGTCAGCTCCAGGTCAAGGCATTTTCTTATCAGCTTCTTCACCCCTACAACTTCAAGCCTACCGTGATTCTGACTGGGCTTCTTGCCCGGATTCCAGAAGATCCGTCACAGGGTATTGTATCTTCATAGGACGCTCCTTAATTTCTTGGAAATCCAAGAAGCAGACTGTTGTTTCTCGATCTTCAGCCGAAGCTGAGTACAGAGCTATGGCCGCTACTTGCTTAGAACTTACATGGCTTCGCTATTTACTTCATGACCTACATATATCGCACCCTAAACCTGCGTTACTTTTCTCTGATAACTAGGCAGCCCTCCACATAGCTGCCAATCCTGTTTTCCACGAAAGAATTAAACATATAGAGATTGACTGCCATTTAATTCAAGATAAGATCTTGGAAGGCAGTGTTCGGACTTCTTATGTCTCCACTCATTTACAACTGGCAGACCTCCTTACCAAGGCTCTGCCCTCTTATGTCATTCATTCCCACTTGTCCAAGATGGGAATAGTCAATTTCTATTCTCCATCTTGCGGGGGGATATTAGAATCTGTTAAATGCTGATACTCATACAAGTTGCTGAAGTAGGAAGATTCTAGAGAGCATCAATCTGTTAGAGGATTTTTATTCTTGTGCTGAGCTGTAAATTGTTTCTGTTATTTTGAGATAGTGGATAGGGAAGATTCTAGTGATTCTTTTTTGTGTATATATAATCCTTTTCCCTTTGTAATTACAGATAATAATTTTCCGGGAATTGAATTCAATTAAATAAAGAAAAGGTTTCTTCTCTCCATGGCCACACTTCTTCTCATTCACATTTCTTCTGAAAACTTACACAGACAGTATTTAGTTACGACACTTAACAGTTTGATAATTAGTGATAGATGCTTAATCCTGACTAGGACTTTTGATTGGCGGGGAAGAGAGGAGATGTTGTTTCCCATAAATATAAAAATCATGGCTATCATCGAAAACTTCGGAATCGTAAAAACTATTACAATAAAAATATGTCAAGGCATGCCAGTTTAGAGTAATAAGATATTGAAACAATAGCTTTCATGACGTTCTGTAGAATTTTTTTATATTTTTAAGAACAATTAACAAACTTTAAAGCAGCATATCTTTAAAATTAATCTGAAACAATTTCAGCACTTGAATTCAGTAAATTTGGATTAATTATTTAAGAGGCACAGATATAAAGACTGGTATTATACGACACAATGTCATAATTTTTCACCTCCAATGCATGATTCGCTATGATATGGGAGTCATTAGAATGATTCAAAGGGGTTTTGGATTGATTTGTACAATGCTGTACAGTAAAAGGGCATTACTAAGGAGTGCAGTTCTCAACACCTTAAGGCTTTTGACCAGAGGCATACTATAGCATAAGTCAAAACGCAACCCTCAACAAAGGGCATTTAAGCTTAAGCTTTGAGGGTCTAATGAATGCCTTGCACGAGCCATAATCATTGGGTGCTTTTTTTTATTACAGTGCTTCTTAATAATACTTATCCTTGATTTGTCATTATCTGCATCATGATTGTATCCTTTTTCATCTATTTCATTTGTGGAAAGTAATTCTCTTCTCTGCTTTCTATGATTAGAAGATCTTGATTTAGCGGGTACTTTAAGAGAAAAACACTTCCACAGAATCATAGTATGGACACTCTTTTATAGATAGCTGAATTGCTGCATGACCACCCTACAAATCGAACCCCTTTTAAGCTATGCAGGCCTATCCTGGGTAAAATGTCTGATAGAGCTTGAACTCTTAACAAGAGACTTTTGCATGGTTCTTCATTAGTGTTTAACAAAATTCTATAGGGAATTTTTGTAATTTTCATCCTGTACACTAAATTACATTGCTTTTTTATACAAATACAGAGTAGAAAAATGACGCAAGTGGAGAGAAATTAGAAACAGACCAAGACAAATCAGGAAACAGATTGAGACAAATCTAGGACATATTTCCTTCCTAGGAGGATAAACTTCAGAGCCTCGTGGAATTAGTCGAGGTGTGCGCAAGCTGGCACAGACATCCACGATTATCAGAAAAAAAAAAGATTTCCTTCCTAAGAGGAAAATTCCAGAATTTGCTCCAAATTATCTACCAGATATCTAAGAATTAAAAAGTCAAATCTTATACATTTTTTAATACTTACCTTAATACGTTACAAATATGTCTGTCATTCCTAAATTTTGAGATTTTCAAAAGATTTTCTAGGAAGGCCTTTTGTGAGAATATTAACTAATTGTCTATCTGTAGGAACAACAGGCATACATATAAGTATAACTAACACTGATAATTTCTCCTAATTGAATTGATAATCCAACTCAACATTTTTGGTAACATCATGTTGTACTGGATTATAAGCAATATCTATGACATCTTTGTTGTCACGAGTGTCTTCCATCATGTCGAGTCTGGTTAACACTGGATCACTTTCTTCTTGTATATTTAAAGGTTCTGATGGAAGCAGCTTCAACAGCAGCGTAGCTGATCAACAGGTAAATTTGACGTTTCTTTTAAAGCAGCATTTAAGTTTTCCAAAGCATGCGCAGGGAAATATCATTTTACCACTAGTTTTCTTGAAATATCAAGTTCTAAAGCATACTGTTTATTGAAATGGTGTTTACTGAAGGTTTTACTTGAACATATTTGAAGATAGAAGGTTTTCTGTTATCCTATTTCCTTATAAAAGTGGGTACTTGTAATGTGAAATAAAATTTTCATAATATACTCTGTGTCATGCTTTTAATGTATGCATTGCATCTGTTTATGTTGGTAAATTAGTTTGTATTGCATCTGCTTGTGTAGGTAAATTATTTCAATTTCACAATTACATGGTCATTACTCTTGTCTTCTTTCTTCTAGGAAACCTGGCTCTGTCTATTATTTTGTATTTTTTGGTACTGAATAATTTTATTTAAATCTAGTAATAGAAAGTTGATGACTTCTCAACAATCCTTTTGGAGTAGTTTAATTTCTTAGTTAAATTGATTTTGGAGTAGTTTAATTTCTTAGTGTGATTTTAAAATTAGTGAGATTCATCTAGTTTGTATTTTGTGCTAAAATAAGATTCTATTATGCTTGACAGGCTGTTCTAGAGACTGTGGCTAAAATCACCCATGAAAAGATAAAGAAGAATGAAACTCAAGAGGCCAAGTGAGGGATTGTTCATGACTTTCTCCATATAAAAAAATGAAAATATTGAGGGAATTGACTGAAGTTTGCTGTTTTTCCTTCCTGAATTTTTGACAGCGGCACCAGATCCTTCCAGTTTCAAGATGTTTTCTCCCTTGAGAACGAAGATTCTGATGACACGACAACTCTGATAGACCAGAAGGTGATTCATACCTAGTTTTGATTTTGGAAACCTTGTCCCAGATATATTTTGTCTTTGCTCCATCTACACTCACCACCTCCTGACGAATTTTTCTTAAATGCAGGATAACGTTTTTGTGATGTCGAATAAGAAATCAAAATATCCAGTACTTCAAGTAGATTTAAGGTCATTCTTGTTATGTTATGTCTTATATTGACGTGTGGGTTGTAGGATCTTCAATGTCTTTCTGACAAAAAGGCAAAAGCTGATGATGTAGGGGTTTATGTTGTAATATGGTTTTAATATTGTTATTTTTCAACTTGACATTACGTTGTGTTGTGTTGTGTTGTGCAGGCTAATTTCAGACTTGGTGGTTGTTATAGTCTTTGCTGCTATTGGCGGAATTATCTCTTCCTGTTTGGGACAACCGGTCTGTGCTTTTGCTGCTTTTCATGATCTTGTCATCCGTGTTGGCTCCTTATTCTTACCTTTGTGGTTGCATTTAGAATCATGAGTTTTACGATCTGAACTGTGGAAATGATGGTTCCCTACTTATTATCTGTCAGGTCATTGTTGGCTATCTTCTAGCAGGATCGATTATCGGACCAGGTGGTTTGAAATTCATCAGTGAAATGGTGCAGGTATGTTATCTTGTCTGGTCCAAGATAAGGCCTTCCGAATATGAGTCATTTTGTATTTTAGAATGGAGGATACTGCTTCTTGTAGCTACTTTGGATGTGAAATAATAAATCAATGCTCTAAGTTCCTGCTTATGTTTTACTGCTCAATAAGAGCAACAGAACAATTCGGACGCACCTTCCAAATCAGTTGTCACGTGTGAAATTTAATAAATTTTAAAAATATCTTCCTTCTAATACTTTTGGGGTTGTCTCTTCAGCAAAATAAATTTTCTGGATAACTGAAATTTTACAGTCTCTACTATGTCTAATATTAGGTGGATTAATACTAAAAAGCTGATACTAATACGTTGTTGCTACTCAGATGTTTCCTTCATTTTTTTTCCAGATTGGGTTTGAATTTATAGTACATTCTTGTGTACCAGGCATGGTTCGCCTTGTTTCAAGGCTCATAGTCTAATCCTTCTCGGTTATTCTTTGTTGCTAAAAGCTCTGATAATTTCAGATTTCTTTACCTACGTTATTATCAGAGCTGTTGCATCTTTCTATCTTCTTCTGCTATTCTGCTTAATTTAAAGGCTTATCGCTACTTGATGTCCATAGCCTAATTTACGTTTTTTGTCTTAAATTTATATTGATGGGGTTAACATAAAAATTATGTTAAATTTTCTTTTCTTTTCTTTTCTCTCTTTATTTATTTCCTCCCTCCCTTCATATCACAGGTTGAAACCGTTGCACAGTTTGGTGTTGTCTTTCTTCTATTTGCTTTAGGACTTGAGTTTTCTCTATCAAAGGTATCTCATTTTCTCCGAAGCTATCATCTATAATTTTTTAAAGTTTCTCGTCTTGGTTATCAGACTGTTATTTTTTTAATCTTTGCTTGTCTAGAATGTCTTAACATGTAACCGATGCAGCTCAAAGTTGTGGGTCCTGTTGCTGTTCTTGGCGGGCTGCTTCAAATAGTGATTTTTATGTTCTTGTGCGGCATAATTGCAGTGGTATAGTTCGCATATCCTTTTTGTATTTTTGCTAGGACACTTGAATTTATGGTATTCAATGCTAATTTTACATGATGCCACTGCTACAGTTATGTGGAGCAAAGTTGTCGGAAGGGATATTTGTTGGTTGTTTTCTCTCAATGTCATCAACTGCAGTGGTAAATATCTAGTCTAGTTTCCTTCCCATGAGGAATTATTAGTGAATCACAGAGACTGTGGACCAAACTACTTATCTAATTCCTTGTTTATTATCTTGGTCTAATTTAAAAAACCCTCTATATTATTTCAACAGGTAGTTAAGTTTCTGGTTGAACGGAACAATAGTGATGCTCTTCACGGGCAAGTGACTATTGGAACCCTTATTTTTCAGGTAAGCTTTAACACTCTTTGTTAATTAGCTAGCTAAATATATCAATCTCTTTTTTCTTTGAACATCCATTTGACTGAGATCCTCTTTCTTTTTTCTTCCTTTCTTTTTTTTT
>CAIGRK010368182.1:0-19582 GCA_903798315.1 Fraxinus greggii | reverse complement strand
GAAAAATCGTTCGATTCGATTCGATTCCGGTTCGATTCGGTTCGGTTCGAATATTTTGTCCAACCCTAGGTAAATTGGAATATACTTCCAAGTTTAGCACCAACCATAATTTTATAACAGGTTGAAACAGTAGGAATTAGGTAAAATAAAACCTTCATTAAACCTAAATCTAACACCTTCAATTACCAAAACACCCTTCTTCCACATCTACTTCCCTTTAGCCGGAGCTTCCGAAGGACCACTTTACCATTTCTCCCTCAACTACCAAGCAGAAAAAACAAGGCTTTACCCTGAAAGATCTGAGGTTGGTATCTCCGAAGTCTGTGTCGAGTCTAAAAACAAAAAAATCAAATGGCTGCTGCTTTGGTTGCTAACGGCGAAATCGCCACCGTCAAGTCCTCCGTCTACAGTGAAGTTCAGAAAAGCCGCCTCGATCACCCTCTCCCTCTTCCCTCCGTCCTCAGAAGCGCCTTCAAAGTCTTCGATGGACCGCCTAGCTCCGCCGCCGGCAATCCTGGTATGTATTTACACATTTGCGTAAACCTATACACTTCACTCTCACTGTTAATTACTTTGCTCCGTGATGTAATGTACGTACCATACAAATAGAAAGTTGATCTGTTGATGAACGCATTCTGTGATCTCGTAAATGCACGTGACTACTTTTGGTTCTGAACTGAGTGATTAAGTTGTTAACATTGTGTGTGTGTTATTTTATTGAGATACATGGGTCTGAGAAAGTACTTCGTGATCTCTGGAACTGTTAATGTTTTTCTTTTAGTAGATGATGAAATTGGTAGGTTCACGAAACTAGAGTATTGAATGAAATTTTGTTTCATTTAGTTTAGTTTGTAGATCTGGATAACCATAGCCTTTATAAACGTAAAAATGGAATCTTTATTTTGCTTATGGCTAATAATTGGAAGAATAGAGTAATTTCAATTATCGGATCGCTGAATGATGCATGGTCAAAGTTTTGTTTTGGTGTGTTAACTTACATCTTTTGATTGAACTTGGATATCTAAGAGTTACACTGTTCCAGCACCATCTTGGTGCTACATTTTCATTCTCCAGCCTCCCCGAAGGTGCTCTAAACTGAATTTGATGATTGTTGGTTGAATGCAGATGAGATTGCCAAATTGTTTCCATCCGTGTTTGGACAACCATCAGCAATGTTGGTACCATGTGCTTCAGGTGATACCCCATCGGTTCAAGGCCTGAAGATTGGAGTGGTGTTGTCTGGAGGGCAAGCTCCAGGAGGACACAATGTCATTTCTGGAATTTTTGGTTAGGATCTGAGTTTTTCACCATTTGTGCTTGCGCATTGAAATGTTATCTTTCTGAATTGAATGGTCTAATTTTTGTATATGGGTTGCAGATTACTTGCAGGATCGCTGCAAAGGGACCACATTGTATGGGTTCAGAGGTGGACCTGCTGGGATCATGAAATGCAAATATGTGATTTTGACCCCAGAGTATATTTATCCTTACAGAAATCAGGTAATTTTCTTCTTTATGTACATGATATTCTTATTATTATTCTGATTAATTTCCTACTAAATAACTTTACGGTCTTATTTCAAATCCCAAATTTGATCACATGCATGTTAACACATATTTCTAGTATGACGGTGAAATTTAAAACAATATGCTCTTAGAAGCACACTTAGTTCTCCATGCGGCGTCCCAATTGTTTTGTTTTTGTTTCTTCTTTTTGCCTTGTGGTTGGACTTAATTCATCTGTGATGAAATTGCTTTATTCATGTTGAATTATTAAATATTAGGGTTCAATTGCCATTTTTTGTATCAGTTTAAATTACATTTTACTTGCCATTAATTCATCGAACATATTTGATTATGACTGTGATATACAAATCATCAATATGCTTATTACTGATTGAGTGCTAATTTGGCGAAAGCCTAAATTATTTAAGTTGAGTAGCATCTATCTTAGTCGAAATATATCTATCAGGGTGGATTTGACATGATTTGCAGTGGAAGAGACAAAATTGAAACTCCAGAGCAGGTATGCTTACTTCTACTTATGAAAGTTGTATATGGATAAGCCCCCCTCCCTCCCTCTTTCTTTTGAGACTGAGAGACTTGGCACGAACTCATTTCAGTTTAAGCAAGCTGAAGAAACAGCACTTAAGCTTGACTTAGATGGGCTTGTTGTAATTGGTGGAGATGACTCAAACACAAATGCTTGCCTTCTGGCTGAAAACTTTCGGTAAGTATTCTATTGCATATGGAAATTTGTCATCACCTCTGGTTTCATTTTTTGTTTCCAATTTACTCTTATGAATCTAGGTCTTTATAATAGCATACCATTAAGTATATAGATTTTCTAGCGGATAGATTGTTACGTTGACTTCAAGCTTTTATTTTTGTGATATTTCAGGAGTAAAAATCTGAAAACTAGGGTCATTGGATGTCCAAAGACCATTGATGGTGACTTGAAATGCAAAGAAGTTCCCACAAGTTTTGGGTTCGATACCGCTTGCAAGGTGATTTTAATATTCAAGAATTGGTATTGGACCAAGGGAGTACAATTCAAGTGGGAAAATGTGAAATATGTACTGAAATTTAGATAAATTGATCTACATCCAATAATAATGCTTGTCTATGAGTATATGTTTGAGAGAGAAAATGTCTTCCAGGTTTCATTGGCATTTTACTCCACACACACCTTTTGGCCATTGTCCTACAGTTCTTTCACAATATGCCAGTGGAGCTGTTTCACAACCAATAATCAACGCTTTTTGCATGATATTAAGTATCACAAACCTGCAACTCTAAGGATTTTCATCACAAAGTAGGTTGTTGAGATGTTTCCTTGGAAACCTCCTCAGTGGCAATTCATACTTCCTATTTATATGGAGCTCCTTAATCAAACTGGCAGCTCCTATTTTTCCTGCTCAGTGGTACCAGTAGCTTTTGCACATATAAAGATACTTGGTCAAATTCCTGAAGTGTCTTCTGCCTTCTGCCTTCTTTCTTCTCGTCTAACTCTCAGTCAAGATTTTAAATAACTTTAATTTCCAAGCAATTTTTTTTTTTCATCAAAATTCTTTATTTTCCGGATTGAAGCCGAGTATGACTTCATCTTCTGTTCTTATGATTCTATTTTAAGAGTAATGCCTCTTGAGGAATAGTTAAATGTGCCATTCAATTCATGTGGGAGGAATTCTACATGCAGTTTGTCAAGAATCTTGTTATTTTCTACCATTTGAAAGCGGTTTGTAATATATTGGTAGTTTCTATTCCACTTGTCCAGATATACGCTGAAATGATTGGGAATGTCATGGTAGATGCCCGTTCAACTGGAAAATACTACCATTGTAAGTGCACTACTGCTTGTTATACATGGGAAAGGACCAAGTTTTCCTTTGTCTATTTTTCATGTGAGAATTTTTTCTGCGCACATGCCTCCTGCAGCTGTATGTATAACACATGACTTTAATATTAAAGGAGATCAATGGAATTCAAATATGTTCTCTTTACATTTGAGATTCAAAGATAGTAAGGTGCTACGATTCTTTTTGCATTCCAAGGCTTTGTCCGTGTTTGCCATTCTCTATCACAGTTAAAACCATTGCTGTTACTATTCTTTTTCAGAAAAAGAATACCTAATTGGATGCCATTACTTCCTTTCTTAAAAAATGTTCCTAACCATATCCAGTTTTCTAAAATAAGCACTTCTTCTCATTGTTCTTACTCAAATACCATTAATGGCATTCTCGCGTCTATACTTTTATTCAGTAAAAACACATGGTCTGACTCTTAGCTTTTTTGAAATACATTAAGAGGCAATTAAAAAGATGAAAAAAAAGGGCAAAACACTTCTGAATTCCTACCTCAATAATCAAGCCTACTCAAGATGAAGGCAATTCGGGACTGGGGTGTATTACTTGATATTCTCGAATAACTAGTGGTTTCACATCTGTAGGAACCATTTTTACCACCAGCTTTCTTAAACTGGATGTGTACCTCCATTAGGATCTAAATTCCTGTGGGTATATAAAAAGTTATTTCTGGAACTATTTAGACAAATTTTATCTTGTCATGTGATTTCTTCTGCTGTTCTTGATTATTTATCTAATTCTTGCCCATCTTACTATATCATTCCATCTATATTTGAAAGCTCACTGAATAACTTGCTCTTTCTCTATAATTTGATTCATTTGCTATCTATCATAATAATGAGTCCATCTATTCTCCCTTAGCTGGACAACATTTTCTTTTCATTCAAGATACTCTTTTTTCTCTGCTGTTCTGTACTATTTTTTTTTTTTTTTATGCGACAAATACATTGTTAATGTATATACTCTATAGAAGTGTCAAGACACTAACATGTGCGAGTATTTCCAGTTGTTCGACTTATGGGGCGTGCTGCTTCTCACATTACCTTAGAATGTGCTCTGCAAACTCATCCAAACATTACTCTTATTGGAGAAGAGGTAGGGTTCTTTATTTGTCATTCCTCTTCCTATATACCTAGTTTAATAGTGCAGTTACCCATCCAAAATAATTGTATTAACAGATTGTTTGAGCTTTCAGTTCCTCTTTTCGACTTGTATTTGGCATATTGTTTAATCTCGAAAAGGAAGGAAAAGGAACTATAAGTGATACTTAATAAACAATTGTGAACTAACATGTAGGTCAACTAATTTTGAGTACCCCACAGAGATTCTTTTTAAGAGAAAAATGAAGATTCACAAACAAAAGATTAATATGTCCTCAATAGCTAAAAATTGAAGGCAAAAGGCATCTAATTAGTTAGAAAGGCAATTCCAACTTCTTTCTAGCTCAGTCAAAGATGTCTAGAAGAAATCTTCTAAGTCTTGGCCCAAAATATGCTAAGAAGAATGGAGAGACAGAACCATTCTGAGAGATCTGAGGAAAGTTAACTCGCATTGGATTAATATGCTAGGATATGAAGGTAGTGCGCAATTTCATATTGTTTCAGTGTGGATGGAACACTAGCTTGTGTGTTTGTTTATGGTGGTATATACAAACAGACAAGGTGAACATCAATGGGATTTGTGTTTTTAAATATCCCACCTTCTCACATGCCATCTGGGTCCAGGCGTAGCATGTGCAATCACCTGAGGGTGGCAACTAGACTCAATGCCTAGACTTTGCCTCCTAGTCTTCATGTTGAATTGGGTGAATGTTGTGTAGATATGTTTATTTTAACCTATTAAACATTTAAATTGATGAATACTTTTCACATGGGGCAAGTGAGCAGTGCCCTGTCATCATGTGAGCTTATGATATTAGAATTGTGAAATAAATTCGGAAAACATGAAATGGGCCAAGGTTTTGAAGCATATTGCCCACCCTTAGAAATTAAAAAGATAATGAAAGGAGGCATCTTAGAGTTAAAATTTCAATTTTTAAATAGGTACTTGTACTTGTCCATTTTATGAAGAACTTCCTAAGCTGAGTTTTTCTGTCTGAATTAGTTCCAATCTTGCTGCAGGTTGCTGCAAATAAACAGACTCTTAAAAGTGTTACAGACTACATTGCTGATGTGATCTGCAAACGTGCAGAACTAGGTTATAATTATGGTGTGATACTCATCCCAGAAGGGCTCATAGATTTCATTCCGGAGGTGATATTTTGTGATTTTCTTTAAATGCAGTTTATTTCTCTTAGTTCTCCTTGGCTCCTCCAAGCCCAGCAATAATACATATATTTCTCTGCAGAATTTATTTTGGCGCTCCTTTGATCTATTGTTTTCCGTGCTGGATTACAGAGAATTTATTTTGATGCTTCTTTGATCTATTGTTTCCCATCTGAATTATTGTTTTGCTAATATTTATCTATGATTTTTCAGGTCCAGCATCTCATTGCAGAACTAAATGAAATATTGGCCCACGAAACTGTAGATGAAGCTGGTCTTTGGAAAAAGAAACTTGATCCAAAGTCTCTTCAGCTTTTTGAACTTTTACCTCCAGCAATCCAGGATCAATTGATGCTTGAAAGGGATCCACATGGAAATGTCCAGGTATATGCTTTCACCTTTTCAATGTTTAAATTCGTATTTCTGAATTGTGATGTGTAGGTGGGTTATACGTTATTGTTAATCCCCTTTCAGGTTGCTAAAATTGAGACAGAGAAAATGCTCATTCAAATGGTCGAAACTGAGTTGGAGCTAAGGAAGCAAGGGGGTGTATATAAAGGCCATTTCAAAGGACAGTCCCACTTTTTTGGGTAATTGTTATTTTAATACAAGTTTTCTAATGATATCTCTCTCTCTCTCTCTCTCTCTCTCTCACACACACACACACACACACAAAAACACACAAACAAAAACACCTTTTCTGAGCCTTTCTGCTTTTACGATGATTAGATTCGGGCAGAAAATTTGATGAGACTGAATATCTCGTTGTGGCGTGATTTTCACCTTTACAGATATGAAGGAAGGTGTGGTTTACCATCTAATTTTGATGCCACATATTGTTATGCTTTGGGTTATGCTGCTGGAGCACTGCTTGAGAGTGGAAAGACAGGATTGATATCATCGGTATGTGATTTTGCTCGTATACTTTCTCCCTATATTTTATGGCACCATTTAGTTGTTTTAGCTGCATTCTAGACTGAATTTGAATGTCGAACTTTCGCCTCAGTTGCTAATATGGTAAAATCTTACATCTTAATTTGGGGTCAGGCTAACGTATTCATATGATTTGTTGTATCTATCCAGGTGGGAAACTTGGCTGCTCCAGTTGAAGAATGGACCGTTGGCGGAACAGCATTGACTTCTTTGATGGATGTTGAAAGGAGACATGGTATGCTGATTATTCTCATGTCATGTAGCTATACATTCACTGAGAAGCATTAATTCTTTTGCGAGTTATCCAACGGGTGGGTTGGGAAAATTGTAATTTGTGATGGAACATTTTCAACCAGAATAGGTGTTGGTGATGGATATTTCTTTTATCTGGTTTCGATACCTCATTTAAAGCATGATCTGTTTTGTAGGGAAGTTCAAGCCTGTGATTAAGAAGGCAATGGTCGAGCTTGAAGGTGATATTTTTTTTTTTCTTTCTAATTATGCACTCATTTGTGCATATTTGATTTTTTTGTACTGGAATGTAGTCATGCTTCATTGTGTGTTTTATATGCTCAAATACCAAGTGATTTTGTGATTATAGACCAATCTGAAACCTAGTGTGGATAATTATTTCAGGTGCCCCGTTCAAGAAATTTGCGTCAATGCGGGAAGAATGGGCTCTTAACAACCGATATATTAATCCTGGTATACTTAATAATCACTCTCTGATTCTGTTATCTAGTATTCAGGTTGGATTTGGTCTAGTTTATTAAATTAAGGCACATTGCACAATAATTATGGTTCATCTGTTGGACTCGTTTCATTTTTTCCACTGTGATTACAGGTCCCATTCAATTTGTTGGCCCAGCATCTTATAAATGTAATCACACCTTACTGCTGGAGCTCGGAGCTCAAGCATAAACTTCTACGTGAGAAATTGCTCAAGCAATACCTCTGGGATGGTGAATTACTGGATATTTCTTTTTTATTTTGATTTTGGTTTATCATCCATGAACTATTTAATAACTTTGAAAGCAACTCTTAAACTTTTGACCTTTTGATCGAACAAGTAGTACATGAAATAAGTGACTTTCAAGCATGTAGTGAAATAATCAGAAGTTAGAGCTTTCATTCTCTTGATAAATTGAGTAATTGGTGTATTTTATCTCAAGGTGAATGATAAGATGCCTTTAGTTATGTTTAGTCATTGGATGTTAACATCTTCCTCGTTCAGTGCAAGTTGGATACACTGGACTAAATAAGAACTCGACACGATTAGGATAAAGAGACCTATCGAGTTGCCAGTTGCCTTTTGTTGAGAATAACATATAAAGCAGTGGTTTCGTTAGTTGAATTGGAAATGAGCATGTCTTGTATATAAATGAGTTGCCTGGCAAACCTAAGCGACATCGAGTTTGGACTACAGACTAGACTCACTTTTCCATGTTACGACACAATGGATCGTGATTAGCACACAATTTTCTATTATGTACGAGCAATAATTTAGGCTGGGTGGGTAGTGTGAAGGTATATTCTCATTGTGCAATCATACTTTGCACCTCACTAACGCGAATGAAAAGCAACTCGACACGGAATGCATATAAAATTGGTAGGTATGCAAGACATCGTAACCAACCCTTAAAAGAGCTTAGGAAATAACAACTATCGACAGGG
Source organism: Fraxinus greggii (assembly GCA_903798315.1). Lineage (NCBI taxonomy): Eukaryota > Viridiplantae > Streptophyta > Magnoliopsida > Lamiales > Oleaceae > Fraxinus > Fraxinus greggii. The sequence goes on along the minus strand of CAIGRK010368182.1, from coordinate 11,346 downwards.
TTAAGAGATAAACTGGAAAGATTAGAGCATATGTGGTGTAACATATATTTAAATTATGATTTAGATTTTCAAAATGGTCAGAAATCTCTACAATGGAGAGATGCAAAAGAAATGCATTCTACATTTTTCAGCATAAAATGTAAAAAAAGATGTAAATTCACTTTGGAGATTTAATTCACAATTTAGATCCTTTCTTTTTTTCCCACATTCAGAAGAGCCAAAAAGTAAATTTAAATTTTTCATTGAAGCAAAATTTAGATTTAGATTCATTGATACATGGCCGCCTTGAAAACTTTGAGATCGTAGGCGGCTAATTAATATGAGGTCCTTTAACATTTTTTTTTTTTTTTTTTTGACAATAGTAGCAATACTCAAGAAAAGGAAAAGAAAATACATGTCAATCGGTTGCAAAAAGAATCTTTGATTATATCTTAGTTTTTATAGCAACGATATTCATTTCTATACCAATTTTCCTCCTCGGCTCAGCTATTTACATGATCATAATCCCAATATGAAGCCTATTATTTGAAGTATGTCTTCAGCACAATTTCTCCAAGGACTAGTCAATCCAAGGTAGGAAAAATTATATATTTTATGTTGTTTTAATAGGTTTTGGCAGCTTCAAGTTACCTCTCGTGGATCTCTAGGAATTCTAGTAATGTAATTTCAAACTTTTATACAAGCTCATCTTATACAACTAAGGCTAGTGAGGATGAAAATTATTCTAAAGGAAAGACAAAATTTGAAACTTTAAAACAAAATCTTGAATTCCTTAATAGAGCACTAAAACATCCATTACACTGAATAGAATAGAACATAACGTGTTAATTATAAATAATGCAGCACTCAAATGAAAATAAAAGTCTATTCCCAAAAGACATGCATAAATTCCTATTAGTCTAGAATATGAAACAGTAATGAAGTACCAAAAAGCCATGAAAAAAATAAAAATAAATAAGAAGCTCATCAAAAAGAGAAGAAAAAGTAGAACTCTTTGAAAGCATCTTCAACAATTGAAACCAGGGGACACAAATGATAATTGGCATTAGGGAACTCCAGAATTGAATTGGGCTATTCTTCATAAGTTAAATACCCAAACGGGTATCTGAATCAAGAACCGACGGGTTTGATTCGGTTCTCGGTTCTAGACCAAGAACCGATGAACACAATCTAAATAAATTTTTAAATTTTTTTATATTAAATTAATTAAATTGTTTTATTTTTTCTAAACAAATTTGCAAATTAACCAATTTAGTGATTAATGCCCCAACTCCAAAGCCAAGTCTATGCCTAGCGCAACCCAATTTCTAAATTCAATCGACAATTAAATCAAATAGTTGATAAGTATTATCAATACTTAAAAATAATTATTTCTATAAATTTTAATTTATATTTCATTTTTTTTATGTAGACTGCTTGAAGCAAATGAAATGAACTATTGATATGGATCACCGATGTTTTAGTATTAGTATCTACTTTTTGATATTTGTATATATTGATAAATTAATCTTATTAGAAAACTTGTTATTTATATGTTTTTAAATTGGACTGCATTAATTTGTAAAAGTTACGAATGAATAAATCATTAATTGTATTTATGTAGTGTTGTTGTAAATGTTAAAAAAATTAATTATAGTACGGAATCGAACAGAACCTAATGGTTCCATAATTATATTTGGACTCGACGATTCCATTTATTAAATACGCGAAAATTTTGGTTCGGCCATGTCCAGCCCTAATTAGCATTCTATTGAATTAAAAGATTAGTTCTTTATGAATTATGAGCCAAACAATAATTAATTGAAATACTGAACACAATGCATTCTTAAATTATGCAATCAATCAGACCCCCATCCACCCACCTAAATTGCCTTACACTCACGTCATAACAATTTAGAGTAGTTGTGGGCTATTTTCAAGAACCAATCTTGTTCTTTTTCCCTCTATTCAATAGCAATTGACAGATAAGAATCAAGAATTCTAATGTTTTTAGCATTATCCATAATTTGTATTTCAGAAGAAAAAATGAACAGTTTTCAAGGGAAATCTTACTATTTTTAAATGGATTAACCTCATATATTAAATACACAAATAAGAAACACGAGGAACATCTATTTGGGTTTGTTACTAGGACAAATCAGCGTCCTAAGCAAACTATGAAGAAAATGGAAAAGTAACAAACCTTTTTTTCTCTCTTCTTTAACCACCTTTTTCTTCCTTCTTGGCATCCTCCGGTGGTGGTTATGGTCTTTTCCTTCTTGGAATCCTCCAGTGGCAGTAGTGGTCCAGCGGAACCGAAGAGATTAGCTCAATTAGTGAACGCTTTCTTTTTAGGCTTTGGGGTAGATTATGAATGGATGTAGGTCGAATTTTTTTATGAGGCCCCCAAAAATTGGAGGGCCAGGCCATGGCCTAGTTGGCCTTGGGCCAAGGCCGGCCTTGCATTGATATGTAAATGAGGGCGTAAAGATGATTTTGGGTATATCAATTAACATTCAATTTTACATCATCATTGAAGATGCTCTTAGAAATTGTACAATATAGCTTCCGATAATAAATTCATGCTTCACTTGCTGCACACATCGTATAGTATTTTTTTTAAAATTCATTTTTCTCAAATTCATTACAACAAATTCTGTTAATAAAATAATTTTGTACGTGTAAATATAGCATTTTTTTTATTTTTTAATCACACATTTTTAAAAAAATGTTAATTTTAAACAAATTTATTCTCAAAAGAATCTACATCAAATAGCTGATAGAACATCGATTTTAGGGTTGTGAACGTCGAGGGATGGAGATAGGCTACTAGACCCAAAATCTAGGCCACATAATGTCATCTAATTAATGTTGTTTGTGTCTAAAATGTCAATTATTTAGAAAATAATACTATAATAAATTTTAGCTTGTGTTGTTCATTTTCCAGTTGTCGGATAAAATATATGTATTGAAATTATAAGTCATGGACAAGTAGTGAGTAAAAATTGTGGTTCTTATGAATGTGATTAAAATTAAGCGTGATCACCTAGACTAATACTATAGGACAACTTATGTGACTAAGGAGCCGGGCCAAGCCCAACTTCCCACATTTCTATGTCATCTGTTTAGATCCCTAGGCACATCTTTAGGTCAGGTAATCAACACAAGCTTATAGGCCGAATTCAGTATTTTTGATATCTTTTGTCTAAACTTCGGTCCATTTTGATATCACTACTTATGGTCGTCGCTACGTGTTCACGACTTTTGTGGGTCCATTCTTAGCTACAAGTTGTATTAAGTGTTCTTAACGTGTCGTGTATTAACATAAAGCTAAAACAGTGTGTGGTGGTGCTACGCCTTCAAGCACCGTTTTGAGTTTCATTCTTTAAAAAATTATTTTTTCTTTAACTTATTTTTAATCATTAATTCTTCCAATAAAATAATTTTACACATAAATTAAAATCTGCTCCTAGTTTTTTAATCACAAATTTTCCAAAAAATAAAATAATAATAACACTTTTTACAAAATTCATTCCCCCGAACTACTTCACTCATTTGGAATTAACGTTATTAGCCCGCGCAATTGTCATGGCAATAAAGTAGTGGGTTTAAGTTGAGGTGTTATTTGAATCTATAATTTAGTGAAAGCTTTCTCAAATAAATAAATAAATGAAAAATTAAACTAAACTCAAACTTGTTGATCCGCTCATGAATATCAAGAAAGATATGATATTTGAGAAGAACTTATTTCAAATTTTGCTAGAATCAAAATCAACTAAGGTCATTGAGACTTACATCTCATATTTAAAGCAACTCAAATTGAGATAACCATTTAACTCTTAGATAACGATTAATTCTATATAATTATGAGAATAAAAGATAACGGCAAATAATAAATGGAATGAAAATCATAATTTAATTAAACTTTAAAAAAAAATATTCTATAAAAACGGAAAACGCGTTTTGAAGCCATAAAAAACGGAATTTGATCAAAACGGGTCGTTCCCACTCAAAATTATCTGACAACATATAAGCAGAAAAATTACTTATTTCGATCCAATCCCACTTTTTCATGAAATCTTCTTCTTTCTATATTGCATTGATATGACCAAGCTAGCAACAGTAATATTTCAACTTTCCTACTCAACATTTAACGGAAGTCACCAAGCCGATGATGTTTGGCTAGGAATTTGGTCATTAAATTTTAATTTATTTCTTATTAATCATTCAATTTTAATATTTGTTTCATGTTGTTCACTCAAATTTTAATTTATTTCATATTTGAAAGAACTTAATGGATTTTGCTATTTTGTCAAATGAAATGTAACGGATGCAGTGCCAAGGTGGCGGCATCATATGATTTGATAGAAAAATTGACTGTATTTAAAATAGTCCAGTGATTGAATGTCATGTGATATTATGTCAAGGATTATGACATTATAACATGGTTGGAAATTAAGTTGGTTCAAATATATCCCCTCAAGTTAAATACTGGATGGAGAGAGGATATTAAGCCTTTCCTTTAGCTAGGTCCATACTAATATTAATTACATTCGGATATATGTCAACATTTTTGCATAATTATTTTACATCCGTTATCTATATTGATAATTTATATTCGCTGTCTCATTTTTATTGGTGTCTAGTGCAATCCTAACATTTCGAAAGTTTTGACACATTACAATTACTAGCGTCGAATATTTTTTGGGGGGACAATTGAGGAGGCTATACAATTTGGGCTCGTCTATATAGCTCCTTGATTTACACGTGCTCCCATGTGAAAGAAATTAATTATAATTATCCCCACAAGTTAAAATACTACATAGAGGGAGGACACATCTATGTTTGGTGATGCTTTCCTTTTAATTTCAATAATTTTTCAGGCCGTTATACAGTGAATAGAGCGAGAAGTTGCATATGTTGACCATTAAATTCTAGCTGCAATGGTTGAAAATGGCAATACTTGGTGTATATAATTTTTTGTACATAGAGGTGTCATTTCCCTCATGACTCCCAGTCCATGCGAGAGAAAGGACACCCTTATGTACACATTTTTATGTACACCAAGAATATTTCTGTTGAAAAAAACCTACAACCATCATTTTTATAGAGAAATGACTTATATGCCCCTATAACATTCCATTCACTCTATCTTTGGAAGGGCTGAGTAGTAATTTAAACTATTCAATAATGTGTTGTTACGTAACAAAATGTATAAAATGATGTAAATAATGATGTACACGTGAAATGATTGAACGAGGAGACTACAAATTTGGGCTCGTCTATATATCTCTTGATTTACGCGTGCTCCCATGTGGAGGAAATTAATTTGATTCAAATGCATCCCGCACAAATTAAATTTAAATACAATAGAGAAGGTACACATACTTTCCTTTTCCTAAATCCCTACCTAATTAATTAAACACGATGGAAGATTATTGGTATAGGAAGTTGAGTCCAGATCTATGTTAATAAATTTGCTTAAATTACTAGTGTCGAATATTTTTATGGGGTACGACCAAGGAGACTTCAAGTCTGGATTCGTCTATAGCTCCTCGATTTACTTGTGCCCCCGTTTAAAAGAAGATATTTTGGTTCAAATATAAACCCACGTGTTAAATACAATGTGGAGGACAAGACTTTGCTTTTCCTAGATCACGAGAAAAGACTATTGGTAGTTTGGTACAATAAGTTGGAATATAAGTTAATATTTACTTTACATTTGTCGTCTATATCTTTAGTTTATCCATTGTCCCATTTTTATTCACCTTAGTTGTCTATACCTAAGTGAAGTTTAGTGTAGTCGTAACACTTTTTAAATTTTGACACTTTAAAATTACGAGCATCAAAAGATTTTTCTGGGAAACTGCTAATTAAACTACAAATCTGAACTCATCTGTGTAGCTCCTCGATTTACTCGTGCTCCCATTTGAAAGAAATTAATTAATTTGGTACAAATTATCCTTCTCCAGGCCCTACTATTAAATTAATCAAGATGGAATGCTATCGATAAGGAACGTTATTTCCATTTTTTGGATCACTTGTGTGTTGACATTTTAATTGGTCTGTTGAAATTTCTAACTGCAGATTAAAGTTGATAACTTCAGAAGTAGACAAATTCCTAAAGTAATAAGATGAATGAATATAAAATTTTTTAATAAAGAATAATAGATAGAGAGAGAGAGAGAGAGAGAGAGAGATTTTACAATTAGACGTTGCTAAGAATTGAGGTTCCATTTTAAAAGGTCAATCTTATTAAGAAGAGTAACACAATTCTTTATAAGTTAGTTTATATTTACATCTTTATTCGATATGAGATTCTATCCCTTAATATATCCCAGCAAGATGGTGACTCGTTTGAGCAGACCAATCTTGAAATTTGTATGCTCACTTTTGGAGTTTTAATCGGATCGAATTGCTCGTTAGAGCTTAATGGGCTTTGATATCATGTTAAGAATTGTGGTTCCATCTTAAAAGATCAATTTTATTAGGAGGACTAGTCCAATCCTTTATAAGTTGATTTATGTTTAAATTTTTATTCGATGTGAGATTCTATTCCTTAACAGAAGTTCTCAAATTAGGACAGAATTTTTATGGGAGAGAGAGAGAGAGAGAGATTTTACAATTAGAAGTTCTAAAAATTAGGACAGAATTTTTATAAATGTTCCAAACAAGCCCATACTGTTTTCTGAAGAACGAAGAAAAACATTCAATAATGTCTCGTTCTGTCGTCTTCTGGTTTCTGTGGCTGGAGAGGAACATTGTGCGACATATACGGAAATGAGAGGATACCAATTTCACCCAGCTCCATGGAGACCTCCCAGCATAAAATTTAAAAATTTGGTTTCTGGGTTTTGCAAGAAATGACGTATGTTTGTTTAATCTATAGTCGCCTTAAGATGATCACATTTGATAAGTTTAATTGAATGAATCATTTAATATTGTATTTAAGTGAAACTATTATTTATTGTCATGAAGTTGTCACATATTGGTGCAACTAAATAACATTACTCTATCTAAAATGCATCATCGTATGTTGTTGGTTAAATCTGTATTCATTGACAATTCAAACTCAACTACAAAAATGGAGTACAAATTATGAGAGAATTTAGCCCTTGTTTCATTTTCATTTTGCTAAAGAAATCATATTTTTAAGTAAATTTTGATAAAGTTGATTAAGTATATTGTTGAAAATTTGATAAAAATATAATTAAAATCAACGGTTTACTTTTAACATAAATTTTTTTCCACTATTTTCAACTAAATCAAACTTGTGCACGTCGCTAGAGATCAAATCAGGCGCGGACAACTGTTACTTTTTAGCCCATGTTTGGTAGCCTTTAATTTGCAAAAAAAATTATGTTTCGAATAATATTTTTTGGAAAATGTGTATTTCAAATGTAAGAAAAAATTTGAATTTACTTATAGAATATTTTATTATGTAAAGTATTGTTGAAAATTAGTATAAGAATAAATTAAAGTAAAATAAATTAGATTAAAGGCCAACAAACGATGGCTCATAAAGTTGAAAACTTGCTAAAAATGTACTAAAATAGGAGTTGAGATTTGTTGTCTAAAATTGTTCGTCCACTTGCTATCTACCTATGATTTATTGACACATCATTTTACACTTATTTTTAAATGCAAGTGGCAGTGAAATTAAAGTTGGACGTGCTAATTTAAAGCCATGTAACAATGAATCATTGGACGGACAGTAAGTTGGACAGTCAATTATGGACAGCAAATTTCAACTACTAAAATAGCAGTAGTTGAAAGAATGAGTTGGTAGTTGAAAGAATGAGTTGGCCCAGGCCCTGTTTGGTAAGGATTAAAATTTTAATTTTAATTAACATCAAAGTTAATAATCAATTTTAATCACATGTGCTTATAGGATTCACAATCTTTCAACCACGAATTTCATCAACTTTTATCAAAAACTGTTAAAAATTTTATTTTAATCCCTGCCAAACAATGGCCTAAAATCTGGTCCTTTGCTGTTTAGATTAAAATTTTGCCCTTATTTGGGTACGTTTTGATGAAGTTTTGGGGAAGATATATTTTAGAATGTTAATTTTTTTTTGGAGAATATATGGTTAAAAAAGAAGAAAAATTTTGGGTTTATGTATAACATTATTTTATTGAAGAATATGTAGTTGAAAGGAAGAAATTAAAATGGAGCTCAAACATGAGCTTTATCAAAATTTATTAAAATTTGATTTTTATTTAAACCAAACGCGGCCTAATGTACAAATGAAATCCTTGTATAAATACATGTGGAATCTCGTATGCAATTGTATTCAAAGTTAAAAAAACGCAATTAATTAATGGCTTCTCTTCCATTGATTTCATGTCCTTTCACTCCCACTCCCAGCTTATTCTACCCTCATCATCATGCACATTTTTCTCCAAAAACATCAAGATTTTCTATCCATGCAAAACCGTCACGTTCTCCAGTCTCGTCAAAAGCCACAAACAGTGACCAAAATCAAAATGAAGATTCAACCCAAGGGAACAAGTTTGACAGGAGGAATATGCTTCTCGGCATGGGCGGCCTCTATGGGGCTGCTGCCAATCAACTAGCATTTGCTGATCCGGCACCAGCTCCAGATTTCACCAAATGTGTTCGTGGCACCAACTTGAACACCCAGCAACCTCTAGACGTTAATTGTTGCCCTCCTGTATCTCAAAATATCATTGATTACAAGCTTCCCCCAGTCTATAATATGCGCTATAGACCAGCTGCTCATACAGTCACAAAGGAATACATAGAGAAGTATAAGTACGCCATTGAACTCATGAAGGGTCTTCCATCTGATGACCCACGTAGTTTCATGCAGCAAGCCAACGTTCATTGCGCTTACTGTAACCTTGCTTTTGAAGAAACTGGACACGAAAACGTTAAACTTCAAATTCACGACTGTTGGCTCTTCTTTCCTTGGCACAGATGGCACTTGTATTTTTACGAAAGAATTTTGGGGTAGTTGATTGGTGACCCCCATTTTGGTTTGCCTTATTGGAACTGGGACAATCCTCATGGGGGCATGACGATGCCCGCCATGTTTGTGGACCCTTCTTCATCATTGTTTGATGATAAGCGTAACCAGAATCATCTTCCGCCAAAACTAGTTGATCTGGGCTACTGCTCGGGAACCAACGAAAACAAGCCTCCTGCAAAAGTGATTCGTGACAACCTCTGCATAGTGTATACAGATGTGGTTCGCGCAACAACACCTTAGTGCTTCTATGGAAGACGCTATGTTGCAGGAGATCCGCCAAACCCTGGAGCAGGATCAGTGGATCGTGGTTGTCACAATGCAGTACACGTGTGGGTTGGTGACCCAAGGCAGCCCGGTCAAGAAGACATGGGCAACTTTTACTCACTTTTACTCCATGGGTAGGGAACCCTTGTTCTTTAGCCACCATGCTAATATTGATCGACTATAGTCAATATGGAGAGACCTAAGGGGCCCAAAACCTAAGGATTTCCAGGACCCGGATTGGGTAAATACCACCTTCCTATTCTATGACGAAAATAAGCAGCTTGTGCGCGTTAAAGTTTGTGACACTTTGGAGAACAGAAAAATGGGATATGTTTACCAACCAATGGTTCTTCCCTGGTTGGTTAATCGGCCAATTGCACGTGTAAGGGAGTCCACTTTGAGGACTACATCCCGTGCTCCAACAGTTAGCAGTACTGTGTTCCCTCTTAAACTCTATAAAATTTCCAGTAGTGTTGTTCCACGGCCCAAAAAGTCGAGGAGCGTGCAAGAAAAGGATGAAGAAGAAGAGCTTCTAGTCATTGAAGGAATAGAAGTGGATACTGGAAATTCCATCAAGTTTGATGTGTTCGTCAATGATATTGATAATTTTGATGATTTTGACAAGGCTGAGTACGCTGGTACCTTCTCGCAGGTCCGCCATAAGAACTCTTCAAAAGTTAAGACTTCCATTACGTTGGCATTGAATGAGCTTTTGGAGGATTTGGAGGTTGAAGATGACGATGAGATACTTGTGTCTCTTGTTCCAAAAGTTGGGGGTGATGACATAACCATTGGTGGTATCAAGATCACATACTCTTCTTGAGCACCCGAAGTATGTTTTATCATCAAAATCATATCAAGATTACATATGCATGTTTCTTGAATGGATGCACGTATCTATCTAAATAAAGGTTGTAATAATGTACCTCGTATGCCTTATCTCTCTTGTATACTAATTTGATATGTCATAATAACCATCGCATATGCTTGAATTTCCTTGTTATTGGCAGTCAGAGTCCTTCAATTAATTTTCCAGATTAAGGAGACAAAATCGTTCAAGAATAAGTGGACAACAAAATTTCAGTTAAACTAAACAGATTGCTAAGATATAATTTTAGTTTGTTGATTATATCAGTTTTTTTCTCTAAATTTGAATGGGATAATAATGATACACTTTTATGTTTCTATGATATCTTTAAGGGATAAATTGCATTTCACTAAATAAAATCGCCGTTGATGAAAACCAACAACAGTTTATGAATTTATTTGATTAACTTCAGAGAAATGTAAAATAAAATTTACTGCTTTACAAGCCTATTCGAAACAATACATAAACATATTTCACTAATTTAGATTTTTTTTTTTGGATCTCTTTTGTATTTATCTTATGGAATTCATGTTAATCTAGGTCACTAGTAGAACCTGTAATTATGTATGTAATTCAATGAAATCAATGTGAGGTTGAAGTTAAATTAATTTTTTTTATATTCAATCGTTCTTTACATGGTATCGGATTTATGCTCTAAGGAAATCACCATCAAATACATTAATCCATCACGATCAACTAAAATAACACTAACCCACCTTAATCCGGTGTTATCCGTGCTCTCGCGAACACATCTAACTCAAATAGTTCTCATATCTACAAAATTGGTGCCCAAATTAACCACCACAAATTATTCTTCTTGAAAACTGCACTTTCACACGTTACGTATGGGAATTATTGACGAACTCAACCGTGCCCTCCACAGTATATTATAATCTTCTAAAATCACTAATTTTACGAAATTTTGAAAATTCTTATATCATTGAAAAGTTGTATTAATTTATTTTCTTATGAAAAATCTGTGCTTTGAGTTATGAGAATTTTCCAAAACAACGCAAAGTTTGAATGATAACACCTTTGAAAATCAATGAATTTACGAAATTTTAATATTTTGATTAATCACATTTCATTGACAAATTGTATCAGTTTACTTTTATATAAGATACATTTTCCATTCAAGGATCCATGATTTGAGTTGTAAAGATTTTTATGAAAATCTTGCAAAAGTCGCATATTATAAAATATTCGAAAATAACTGATTTTACGAAAAAAAAAAAAAAA
>CAIGRK010368058.1:0-15455 GCA_903798315.1 Fraxinus greggii | reverse complement strand
GTCACAATCTTGTAATTCAATCTGTGTCTCAGAATTGAAGCTGAGAATATTCAATGGAGGTCGCAAATATAGCACACTTTCTTCCTCAACAAATTTATGTTGGAAAAATCAATACCAACTTAATACCTCCATTATTTTCTTTTTTGACTTCTGTGAACTTGAGGTCAAAATTATTCAATGAATTTAACTCTCTGAGTGAATTTATGGATGGAACACTTCAAAACTGAAGGTTGACATGCGTAAAAAGTCAAATGTTCTGACTGCATGTCAAAAATTCCTCTTTTGTGATTGAGTTATTTCAAATCACATAATACGGGCACTAATATAACAATATAGCATAACCTGCCAAATTTTGTGCAGAGACTACTTGAGAAAATTTAGGTTTTGCCCACACCAGCAGTATTTCTTAATAATGAATGCAGGTTAAATAATTCAATATAGATATCAAAAAATTTATACATCTGTTACTAATAAATTAACATAAGCTAAGATTAAGCACTTTGACAATGAAAACATCGAAAAGTAAAGCTGCAATATTATGGATGAAATTATGTGGTGATATAAAGACTAAACATTTTTACCTCGGGCCTCTCCAGGAGATGCTCATTAATGGTCTAAATCAATTCACTGATTGACTTAAAAATTATTATGAGAGCAAATTATTCCATGACTGACTCAATGAATATATACGCAATAGCAAACCAAATAAAAATGACAAAGTATTACTGAAGCTTAAACTGACAAGTCAACAACTTTACGAAGTTTAAAATATAAAAGAGTGAGTTTATCCAACCTCGTATTTCAGAAAGCCTTCAAGCACTCCCAAAAGCAAAGGAGCGCCGTCTCCATTCCTATCAAGATCATATCCATTCTTGATGCTAAATTCTTGCAACTCAGATTTCCAGGAATCCTTTGGCTGTAATTTCAAACAGATATTAGACAAAAGAATATAGAATAATAATAGAAGGACAACATATATTCCAAAATAGAAATAATATGTGCAGAAAATACCAAATTACACTCCGGCATGAAGACTTTCAATGTGTGGTTCAATTGAGCCCAATCCAAATATTCACATATCAATGCAGTTAGAAGCCTTCCTGTTTTAGCAAATAAAATGTTACGAATGTAAAAATGTAAATTAGCATTAATAAACACATCACTCAACTCCTAAAAACTCAACATGCACCCATAGAAATGTTAATATTTAAATATAAATGTTCGAAATGCATATACCTCTATCGTCTAGTCAATAGATAAATCTTCTAATTATATAAGCAGACTCACGCGATGGTCAATTGAAGATACAATATTGGTGTGTATAGATTTTGACATCATCTATACTATTTCCTATCTGGCTAAAGTGGAAAGATTATAACCTCGTATGTGTATAAATTTTGAGATTAATAAGAATTGTTCTATTGGGCTACTGCAGCAAGATTACACACATTTGAAAGTGAGTTGCGAAAGAGACAAAGAAAATTGAAAATTAAATCAAACCTGAAGGAGAGTTATGAAGTCGTCTTGCACGATCATTGCAGCTACCCAGTAGGGCCGGAGGTAGACTTTCTTCTTTCTCAATTACCCTATCCTCCTCTTCAATCGCTTCAAACACACTAGCTCTTAGCTCAGCCTAGTAAGCAAGAACAAAAGAAAGGTCAGTCCATATTGCAAGAAACATCGAAATCCTGAAACCAACCATATTGGCAGGCTACAGCAAGCTTTGGGTGTAACTATACACGTATATATCTACAGATGTATCATAAAATACTTCAGTTGTCTGGCTTTAGATTCTAGTTAATTTTTTAGTAAGTTTAAAATAACATTTAACTAACATGCGTTTCCAAAAGAAGACTCTACTGTATTAAAATCGATCAAATGTATAAGCAATCCAATTTGAAAAATTTGCCAGTGTTACAACTTAAAATTACTCACTAGCATTAAATGCACTAGTTCTCAATATTCTAGATTTTAATCAGCACAAGCCCCAACAATAATGAATAACACTTTACAAGGAAATGAAAATTTCAACACATGGTAGAATCAATCATGTGCAAGCAACACACCCAAGATACAACCAACACAATGAAAAAGGGCCCTCCCAATACCATACCAGTGTTACAAAATTTGATCTTATGAGCAGTAACCAAGTTCTAAGCCGCAATAACTACCACCCAAATACAGCACATTGCAGAATAGTTTTGACAATGAAATTATTTTGATTTAAAGCTCAAAAACATAACACTGTAATCAAATACAAATCTTGCAATCAATAAACAATTTAAACTTACATGATATGATTTAATCTAATAAATATTTATGCAATTGCACCAGATATCTTCAATCATAAATACAAACTCTTCTTCACTCCAAAGCAGTCAATAGTGCAACTAAAGCTGTTTGTATTTTTATTTGTTATAAATATGATCAAATTGATCAACTAAAGTCTTGAATATCTTATATTGTTTTCAATGCATGAATTATAGCTAAAACAAAAAGCTACAAGCCTCAAATATTTACACACACATAATATACACACGCACAAAGTGAAGTTTCAATAACAACGTGTATTCCACTCTATATATAAAAAATTGCTTCTATCAATCACTTTTATCTTCAATTGGATATGAATGTTTCGACATTTTCCTAATAATGTTTTAAGTCTTACTCAATTGAGGACAAAAGTGATTGACAGAAGCAATTAGAAAAATGTCGAAACACTAATTATTTACCTTCTAATTAACGAAATGTCTCAAGTCCCTTAATTCAAACCAATTCAATGCCCAAGAGACAAGCCTGATTCATGCCAATACATTACTGTTTAACATCTGTTAAGAAAATGGGAACCCAGCCAAAAAATTAACTGAGACATATCCTACCAGTACATGCCTTTAATTTTCTTAATTCTCAATCATCCCAAATTCATAAAATAGCAGAAGCTAACACTTGGAAACAAAAGTACCACAGACAAATACGAAATGAAGGACACTATGTAGATGGAAAACCATCACGGAATTCAAAAACCCTATAAATTTCAAGGGAAAACAAAACCTAAAAAACCCTAATTCCCTACAGAAATCAAAATTCCCCTGCATTCCAAAGAAGCGGCTCGATCCATTACACATTCTTTCAGCACAAATACAAAACAACAAAGAAACAAAGTTATAAATAAGGGATTGAAGATAAGGGAAATACTAACACGGATCTTAGCAAGAACACCCTTCTTCTCGAGTGTACGAGTAACCAGGGTCTTCAAATCCATCATTTCTCTTGTATAATCGTCCATATTTTATCCTCTTTTTCAGGTCCCTGTGATTTTAATTTTTGATTTGGTTTGATGATTGTGTGTAATTGGAATGGAGGAAAGTGAAATGATGGAATGGTTAATGTATAGCGGAGTTAGAGGTAGAAGTGTATGTTGGTGCAAATTCCTCCAATTCTCTGCATTGCCAAATGCGCAGCCCCCATTATTTGTCATTTTAATTTTTGAAATAGTATTTTTTTTTAAAAAAAAATGTGTAAATAAAAAAGTAGAAAAAAAATTATTTACGCGTAATATTATTTATTTAAAAATGTGTAATTGATATGAAAGAAAGAAAAATTAATTATAATTTTAATGTGGTCATACATAATTGTACATAATGAATTACATATTATGATGTGAACTAAAAAAATTAGATGAAAAATTGATTGTGTTTTAAACTGATAAATGGTAGAATGTTATGCGAGATTGTGTAATTCATTATACAAATATTGATATAAATGTACCAAGATCCAAACTTCTTGATTTGTCCTGAATTAACCCTATTTTCACAACCATTATTTGGGAAAAAAAAATGAATAATATTTTTCAAAAAAATATGTCGTTAAAAGGTAAGAATATATTTTAAATTTACGTATACAGACCAAAAAAATTCAAACAGGGGCTAGTCCCATGTGGTGGAGCAAGTTCTTCGGCTTAGTCTACATTTCACTAATGCAGTCTATAAACGCAACTTTTATTTACATGTTCTTGAGAACTACAAGTATTTTCCATATATTTATACATTAACACCTATTGATTTAGTTAAAAATCATAGTTTCAATATATTCTGATAAAAAATGATGAAATTTACGATTAAAAAGTTGATAAATATCGTGGGTCCCATGATGAAGTCTCTTTTGGGTAGATTTTTAATAGATTTTGATAAGAAATGATCAAATGTATTATTGAAAAGTTCGTTGACTTTGACTCCGTTAAAATTATAATACATTTTTTTCTCTTCTTTTCAACTATACATTTTTCAATAAAATAATATTACACATAAGTCGAAATTTTTTTATCTTTTTTAATCACACATTTTCCAAAAAAACATTATCCCCAAAATTATAATATCAAAAAATAGGGGCCAAAAGAAGTCTTGATTTGAGATTAAAATCAAATTTTAATCTTAGAAAAATGTTTGTTGTATATATATATATATATATATATATATATATATATATTAGTTGATAAGTTTTGATCCAATCAAAATTTGTCACGTCATCTGTTGAATAACAAATATATAAGTTGTAATATACATATAGTATAATCGTTAATCTTATATCAAGCAAGAACAAAATGTATGGCTAAAAATGAGTTAGAAAATGAGGACCAACTAGAAACTTAATTTATTAATTAATCTATTTAAAAACAAATATTAAAATTATAAGTACATCTCTACTTATAATATTAATTTATGTACATCTCTACTTATAACATTCATGTTGCATATACATTATCTTCTATATCTATATATATATTTTTTACATTATATCACGTGATAACACACCATTGAATAGTTTAAATTTTTAACAGTTCAATCGACACTTGCCAACACACTCACGTCAAGAAAGAGTGTACAAGGAGCATAATTGCTATTTATAATACTTTTCTATGTGATGTATTTAAGAGAACGAGACTGCATTTGATATGTTGTGCTTTTGGAGCTTCATGATTCCAATCAAGTGAATCAATGTGATAGTAAATGCGATGAAAATTGGTTTGTGCAACTGTTATGAGGTAGTAGCAAGTTGGTTGGTCCCTACACAATACAACATTAATGCAAATTTCAAATGCAGCGTGAAGTCCCAACTAGACTGTTCTTCGTTTATCAACTTTGTCAAATGTTAGAGATCCATCAATTATGACGGAAATTTTTTGTTTAGTTGTAAAATCAACCAACAGCATCCATCCAATCTCATCATCATTTTAGTTAGTTATGTTGAGAAATAAAACGGATCGAGAAAATATATATAAAATGATGTGAAATATATGATTGTAAACAAACAACAAAATGAAAGGCAATGAATTAATTGGCAAGAAAACGAAGTATTTTACTCAACTGACTAATATGGAGAAAACAAATATAATAACTATGCCTAAATAATTATTTTATATTATAGGAATACAAAACTTGTGAAAATAGTCTAATATTTATAGGGGTGCATGTCAGAACCTAAAAATACCATAAAGATAGAAGCAAGATAAAAAAATCACGTGAAATAAAGGAAACAATATTTTCCAATAAAAACACGTAAAAAGAAGGAAAAAATAATTTCTTAAAAGTCTAACCTAATTTGGGTTAAAAAAAACCAACAATCTGCACTTAACACAAATTCCGATACAACGAACGGTGGTGGTGGCTTTACTAGTCACCATTGCCATGGCTTTGTTGAACGGTGGTCATGCATTTGGTCTGCCTCCGTGTTGCGAACATGAGTTTGGATATGACCCTAAGTGCTGCCATCATGCCCTGGCGGTGGCCGCTCTCTTGGCAAAACCCTAGCTAATTCGACTCTTTTCATCGAGTTGTAGCAACTTCCAATAAATTTATTGATTATGATCATTCTACGAAAAATTATCAAATGTTTATTATTTATAAAAATGCTTCATTAATAAAAAAACAAAAATAATCTCCATTTAACACAAATTTCGATGCAACGAATGAAACTCCAAAATTTCTCTACATAGAAAAATAAATCCGACTGCAACGAAAAATTCGAATTCTTGAACAAGAACCAAACTTTCTCCAATATAAAAATACTCATCTTTTTCCACAGTATCCAACGCGGATACATGAGCCCAAACACTATGTTCTTCAAAACTTACAAAGAATGAGAAATTACAAAACAATGTCGAAGCACACCCTGTAGCAGAATCAACTCTCACTGCTTTTATAGAAAGCTCCTAGCTAGTCTCAACACCTTTAAAAAAGCTAAAAGCGTGCGCAACCGAATCAACATCCACGTACTTATCTTCAATGGGCCTATCCCTAGCAGTTAAATACGATGGAACCGCATGTAATGGTGGCAAACAAGAATTACCCATATTCTCCAAACTCAACCGAGTAGTATTCTTCAATATATACCCCGAACCAAATCTCGAAGGTACAGTACCAAACTGAATCTCCACCACGGTACTAAATCTATACTGACTTTTCTTTAAAAATTCTTCTGACCTTGCAAGATATATAACGGGACCTATTTCGCCCTTCCAATAAATAAAAACATCATTTTCGAACCCTCAAGACTCTACTTCCTCTGAAGACTGTGTACCCTTTTAAATCAAGAGTACTCAACGAAATGAGATTCTTTTTCAAGTCTAGAATATATCGAACGTGATGAAGTATTCTACATGTTCCATCGACCAACTTCAATTTGACTCTACCAATGCAAGCTCCCCGATAAGGTTTGTCGTTACACATGATAATGACACCTTGCATTACGATTTATACCATTAACGGGAAGCCTACTTAAGTCTATAGATGAATTTCTTTAATTTACAAACCATTTTCTTTGGTTTCCTGATACAAAGGTTTTTGTTGCACCATATAAATTATCTCATCAATGTCACAATTGAGAACACCATATTTACATCCGTCTGATGTAGCTCAAGATCAAAATATGTCATAAGTGTCATAATAGTCCTAAAAGAGTCTTTCATAGAAATCGAAGAGAAAATCTCTTTGAAACCAATGCCTTCGTTTTGAATAAAACCCTTTGCAGCAAGACTAACATTATGTCCCTCCACATCACCTTTCGAATTAGTTTTGATTTTAAATATTCATTTCAACCATGGCTACGCATAGGAAGGAATTGAGATGAATTCCCAAATTTTAGTATCTTTCATGGACTTTATCTCCTCATTCATGACATTAATCCACTTTTGAGAGTTATTCATTTGTGTGACTTGATGAAAGTTGATTGAATCTTCTTATACTAATCCAATGACATCATGTTCTTGGAGGAAGATTATAAAGTCATTCGGAATTGTCTTTCTACTTTCTCTAATGGATCTCTTTAATGATATTTGTTCTTGAGATTATTGAGTTAGTTCTTCTTAAACAGTCTCTTGATTGTTTATAGGGGGTTCTGGGATATTGTCTTGATTCGAAATTATTTTTTGAACAGGATCGGGAACATAAATTTGTACTGGTTCTGATCATTGTCAATTGCAACATAATAGATAGTTATATATTCCTCTTCAAAGACAAAATTCATTATCTTATATTCCCACGCAAACTTTACATCCTCAAGGAATTGGGCAATTCCCATTTTGAAAATTAACCTATTAGAAGAATCATAAAATTTGCAATCCCTTTACCTCCCAAAATATCTAATAAAATAGCAATGACAGTTCTAAAGTCTAGTTTATTATCATTTGGCTTATAAGGCCTTGCCACAACTAGACAATCTTAAATGTGCAAGTAATTCTTGCATGTTTAAAGTTCATAAAGGGTTTCAATAGTTACTTTACTTGAAAATCTATTGAGAATGTAAGCTACAATTTCTGCTTCTTCTTCCAAGAGAGATTATGGCAAGGTAGAATGACTAATTATACTCTTTAGCATATTCTTAAGTGCTCTGCTTTATCTCTTAGCAACATCATTCATGCTAAGGGATCCTAACATGTTGTTCTGTGGAACGATTCCACAATCCTCTAGGTATTTGCAAAAGGACATGGACGTTGTTTTCCTAATTTGGCATATCTGCGATAGTATTCACCACCACGATCAAATCTGACGTATTTTTTCCTTTTACAGAGTTGATTTTCAATTCAACCTTAAAAACCTTGACCATGTCCAGTGATTGTGATTTCTCATGAATGATATACGGTAGTCATAATGAGAAATATTGTCATGGACATCATAAATGATTGTTGACCATTCCAAGAAGCCAAAGGAAATTGTCCACAAACATCCATATGTATTAGTTCTAAGACGCCACAAATTTTATTGTCACGTAATATCCTTATAATTATCTGTTTTTCTTGAATGCAATTAACAGAAATACTTAAGTATAAAAATCAAGAGGATTAAGAATTTCTTCTGATGCAAACTTTTCGATTCTCTTTTAATAGATGTTGCTTAATCACTTGTGCCATAACGAAACGAAATTCTCAATGGTTAATTTATGTTTAATACCACATGAATTTACATGCAAGATTTCATTGTAATAGATAACCGAATTAAGCAAATATATATGATAATACATTGATAAAAAAGCCATTACACATAATATTTGAATTTATAAAAAGACTAAACTGATTATTTCTAAATGAACAAGAATAATCGAATTTGTCCAATACAGAAATAGAAACCAAATTTCGTCTAAATGACGGTACCAACACTTTCAAATCCAAATAAAACATAGTCTTTAATAATAATCTAGTAGTCCATACAGCCTCGACTTAAACTAATTTGTAGTCACCTACATAGATGAATCTTTCAGCATCATTTTGTTTTCGAATGTTCGGCAACCCTGCATCGACACACTTATATGAGCAGTGACAACGGAATCAATCCACCATTATATCTAGGTATTGAAACTAAATTAATTTCAGTACAAACAAAAGTGAGAAGTGTGCCTTTTTTACACTCCAAGAGTGGTATTTGGTATAATCCTCTTCGTTTGTCCCAAATTTTCACAAAAGTAACATGTACATGATTCATCCTTTTCATGTTTTTGCTATTTCTTTTGAATTGAGCCAGATGAAGCTTCCTAATCCTTTATTTTCTTGAACTTGTCCTTAGAAACACTTTTTAAATGAGCACTTTCAATTCCCTATACCTTTAGCATTTCTTCTTTTTGCACACAATATGAAATGAACTCATTAAGAGTCCACTTCTCATTTCGATAGCTGTAATTGACTTTAAATTGATTGAATTGTGCAGAAGGAGAAATCAAAATCAAAATCAAATACACGAGCAAATCAATCAGACAACTCTAGCTTTAATACCTTTAATTTTAAAGTAAGATGAGACATCTCTATGTTGTACTCATTTATGCTTCCTTTACCCTTAAACTTCAGTGAAACTAAGTTCACCCAAAGCGTACTAATTTCAGCTTTATCGCTTTTCGCAAAGCCTTTATTTTTTTCAATTTCTTAAAAAGAATTCTTTGGTAGTAGTTACTTTATAGGACATAGCGTCTCTGAATGTTTCTGAAATTTCACACTTCATGATCATAAGACTAATACTGTTTGAATGATCGCACTTATCAAAGTCCATATATTCATCAACGGAACTTTTTATCCGTAAGTACAATGAGTTCTTCAATTCTTAACGCGATGTCTAGATCCATGCAACCAAAAAAAGTATGAACATTCTTCCAATCCTTAAAATTGGTTTCATTAAGCACATGAATAGAGTTTATGTTTGCAGATATTGTAAAAACAGATAAGTTAACTGAACATAGAACAAAAAAAAAAAAAACCGAAAATACATGTTCACATGAGAATCCATATTAAACAATTAATAAATTCAAATAATGATGACCCCATCACAAGAGACCAAACACAACAGTGGTGTTTAGTTTTTGAACAGAAATATCAACTTGTACATGTTACTCTGGTGTATTAATCAAATATTGACAATAAATCTATCTTTGGACCAACTTATTGCTCACATAAAAAACTTATAATTGTCACATATTTATTACAATAGGTGTGCATGTAATTCGGCTAAATATTTACGTTCTTTTGGATTTGTCAATATCAACATGAATTACATGCATATAACCATCTTGATATTTTAAATAAATCAATTTAAACATGAGATGTTAGTTTGGTAATATTTTACTTCAACTAATCAATTTTAGAATATTAGACCTTTGAAAGAAACTCATTATACCAAAATTTGAAATTGATTGTCACTTAATTTTTTTTTTAAATTTCATGCTTATGTCCAAATGATACTCCCGCTCAAACGCCAATCAAGCGACAAAATCGTCGCTTGAGGACCAACTTGGCGCCCAACAAGCATGGGAGTCCCCGCTCTCAGAGCTCGAGTGCTAGCCTAGTGGTTAACGAGCGGCAGGATCACGGCTAGCGAGCGGTTTTAGACGTTTTATTACTCGAGATTGGATGCTGCAGCACTCCAAACTTGTTTTAACTCCGAAAAAATTCCCAAAAAATCTCAAATTCGAAATTTATGGCTAAAATTCACATTTCGAAATTAAAAAATTTTAAAATTCAACGTATGAATTTCTTCCCAAACTTATTTCTTGATTCTCAATAATTTAACAAGGGGTTAGCTTCGACGCCACTTATTAGATTTAAAACTTTTGAATTTCAAGAACTTGAGAACCTTTTTCTATATTGATATCAAGATCCTCCATGTCAAATCATCAAGAGAATTATAAAATGCAGAACATACATTGATCCATTGAGAATGAATTTGATTACCGAATTTTGAATTGCTTGTTCTTGAATAGAAGATTAGCGGGTTGTTGATCTTCCTCTTCGATACGCTTTTTCTGTTATTCTTGAGCTGATAAGATGTCATGAAGAATAAGAAGTCACGTACAAATTGAGGATCATAACCTTGTATGTATATTTTCATATGTATTTTTGACTCATCATGAAATACAATCCAAAAGAATCTGGTTTTTACACATATTTAGGCCTATAACAATTAAATGCCAAAAACCCAATAATTTTAATTCTTTAGATCACTTTAAATGTGCTTAACCTTAAGATAGTCTTTAATAAACAATTAATTTACATATGTAGGCCATATGACAAATTAAAACCCAACAAATGCAAGTCACAATCTTTTCTTGTAAATTAAGCAATTGCTACATAGGGAGAGAGATTCATTTTCCACTCAAAAACAATTCTTAGCCCCTTTTGATAAGGATTAAAATCTAAATTTTAATAAAAATCAAAGTTTATAATTGATTAATCACATATCCACAACTTCTAATCACACATATATCAACATTCATTATAAAATATTAATCCTAACAACTAAACTTCTATTACAAGTGAATGGAATAATACGGGCAATGCCAAAATCTTAATTATACCAAGAATATGAATTTGGACACACACAACAATGAAGAGAAGTTTAAAAAACTAATAATTTTATTATAAGTACTAACCGTGATCGATCACAATCCTTTTCATTCTATATTTATAAATATAAAATACATTTTTGAAAAATAAGTAAGTAAATTTAGAAATATGATAAGAAATGAAGATATTTTAATCTCAACCCTCCTCCTGCAGATCTCCTTGGAAGGGCCACCCCGATATTTCCGAAAAAAAAAAAAATTAGTTCAGTGTACATCTTTTACCAACATTTATTAATTCGAACCTGCAAGTCGAATTCAATTTTTCTAATCAATGCACACACGAGCGGGAGGGAAATTGTTTCCCATTTGGTATTACGGTACATAGAAGGTATAGCAAATTTGTCGAGTTCGAGGGGTATCTTAATTTGCCTTTTCCTTTTGAAGATTAAAAGGTGGTTGTTCTGTAACCAAAACCATTAGTATTCAACAAAACCAACATTTCCAGGTTAGGTTCTTTATCCGATCAAACCTTAAGGGCATGTACTAACTCCATTTCTCCAGCTCTACTTTTCATTACTGCCTACTAAAACTATATATGTATCAACAAAGATTAGTCTCTGCATTCATACCTTTACAATTTCCCCCCTTTTCACAACCAAATGGCAAAGCTTTTTACGCTACCCTCTAAACCACTCAACTCCATCATCTGCTCGTTCTTGCTAGCCACCACCTTCTGGTGGGCTAGTTCAGCCAGAATTCTCGATGACATCACCCCGCAATTCCCATTCCCGGCCAACATACAGGATGTGGCACCAGTGGTGGCTCCTGCAGCTATATTACCAAGCGGACAATTGCCTGCCACCATAGCTGGCCCTGTTACTCCAACTGAACCAGATGCTCCAGTTGTTGCGCCTGCAGTCGATACTCCCGATATAGAGCCATCACCGACCAACAATCTGGCACCAGTAGCCACCGCAACACCGAGCGGAGCAGTCGGTAGTGCCTCCTCCACGACAGTGAGTGCCACACCAGCAAATGCTATTCCAGAATCACCGCCCTTGTTGTCCTTTTTCATGCACGATATCCTCGGTGGCTCACACCCTTCTGGGCGGGTGGTCACGGGTATTGTCGCCAACTCTGATGCTAATAATCTCCCTTTCTCCAAGCCCAACAACCAAATATTCCCGATCAATGGTGGTGTTCCACTCAACACGATCAATGGCGTCATCAACAACAATAATTTCCCCTCCCTCGTTGGCCTTAATGGTTCACCAACCAACACCGTCTTACAAAATAGTGGCAACAACAACATAGTAAATGGTGGAAATAACCAAGCCTTTGTCACTGCAGGTCAGCTTCCGGCTGGCCTTACCCTTCAACAGCTCATGTTCGGTTCTATAACAGTGGTCGACAATGAGATAACTGAAGGGCATGAACTGGGATCAGCAGTACTTGGAAAAGCTCAAGGATTTTACATGGCGAGCTCTTCGGATGGCAGCAGCCATACGCTCATCCTGACAGCATTGTTTCAAGGTCATGATCACGAAATTGATGACACCATTAGTTTCTTTGGAGTTCACAGAACAGCTACTCCGATCTCTCACATTGCTATTGTTGGTGGAACTGGAAAGTATGAGAATGCAAAGGGGTATGCGACCATTGAAACTCTTCCCCACGAGGATCAACACACAACAGATGGACTTGAAACAATTACACACTTTACAGTATACCTAACTCCATAGAGGGTTAATTTCTTTGTTACTTTTCCATTGCGAAAAAAATGTTTTCAGTGTTGATTCCAGCGTTTCGGTTAATGTATTTCTCGTTGTGTAATTGATGATATTATAAAATCATTTCTCCATTATTTAATGCTGTCAGTTCTTGAATCATCCCAAGTGCCTTCGACTCGAATTACATCCATTCTACATGTACAACGACATGAACATAGAACTACTACTAAATTTGTCATTAGTTACTCAATCACTCATTCTCATCTCTGACATCTATTGAACCTCTTACTGCAAAATCACATAATAAATCTTTTCAAATCAATTATTGAGTTCTTTCAGCTCGCGTGGTTTCCAAATTGTAGCATGTTCTGTCTGTAAAACAGTGATCTCTATGAGACAATGGAAGGGACCGGGGGGCTTAAGCAAGACTCTGGTGTGCAATACATGAAATGATCCTTCAATAACCGTTTCCTCTATAAGATCACCTAGTAGCAAGAGTTCCTTAAAAAAATTAAGACTTCTAAACCTAGCGCCGCACTAATTCGCGAGTCATCTTATAATATGAACTATCAACCATACCAAAATAATACCAGTGCCATGAGAACTCAATACACATTAGGTATTCGCCGCGTCGTCTTTCCACAGGCTTGGTAGTTTCCACTGCCGGACCAGGATTTAGCCATTAGATTTGGCAACTGACTTAAAAAGCCCCACTATAGAAGCTTCCTGCCCATCATTCTGGACAAAGCTTGCATCTTTCTTTAAAATGGTCATCATAGAATGAGTAAAAACCATTAAACCAGGGGGCTAGCTCCAAATCAATTGATCGAAGCCTCATAATCCATTTGCTAACCACTAAAGATCATTATCTGGAAACAGGATTGCGAAAAAAAAGAAGGTAACTAAACAGATAAAGCACCCAGTTCCATACTTCATGTGGTCACTAGAGCAGACTAGCAGATATGCTACTATCTTCTGTAAGGCCACAGGTGCATCAGACTACCGGAGCCATAATTTATACAGATAACATTATTCACCAGCCTAAGTCATTACCAAAATTTCTAAGAACATTAAGGCTCTATCAAAAGTTGCATCGACCAACATATAAATATATTAGCAACTGGTGCAACAAACTACAGAACGAACTAATAAAACAAATCCAAACAACAAGAACTGTATTGCGCGGACACTTCAACTAGGTGCGGTGCTTGTGTCCGACACATGTCGGATACCGACACTCATCGGACTGACCATTTTTCTTTCTTTATTAAAAAAATTATATATTTTTAACTCGAAATTATTATTAAATAACAAATAGAAGTCATAATTAAAAGATTTCAATAAGAAAAATTAATAAATATAAAACTCAATTTATAATATATAAATGAATAGTTTTAGGGAATTTAATAAACATATCAGTGACATGTCGTGTCAATATTTTTTTGAAAAATCGTGTGTCGGTTGTCGTGTCGGATACAGGTGTCCGTTTCGGTGCATCATAGAGCAAGAATATTTTTTGCAAGCATCATATATTCAATGGGTGCTATGCAAAGGGGCCACAATATCCATTAATCTCTTGCTATGCAGGAAACTTCAAAGCAGACATCCTTTCTGGAAAGGTAAGAGTGTAACTGTGTCATGATTCCGGGTGGGTGGGGTGTAGTTAGCAAGAAGAGTAATAAGGATGAAGAAATTCGCCACACAACAAGGTAGAAATAGGTCTACTTTCCATCAAAGTGATTTCTAAACCGGTCATGCGAGTACAGTTGCATTTTGAGTATCTACAAAAGTTTTCTCAAACTCATGGCAGCAAGATTAGCAGATGCCTTAAAGCCTTGACAGTAACGGCACATCAAAATCCACTTTACAATATATGAATTATTTATCTTGGTCATGCTCATGAGAGTTGCTCCAGTTAGATATATAACATGTCTTTCAGTATGAAACCATTCAGAAAAACTTCAAGTCTATTTTCCAGCCAAGAAAAGATTTTTACATGCCCGGATTCCCACTTTTCTACTGACTTGACAATGCCATCATAATCATTGTTCTCAATGATGATCAATATCCACATGCCGTATGGCCCTTCCCACTCGAACTTATTTTATATTTTAGTGATCAAGAAAGCCAAAAATGACAATAATTTTGTATTGGAATCAGAAAGTACCTCTTTTCATACACTTAGACATACTTAATTCAACTAACAGTGAACTACATGCCTCATAATTAACAACCCTACTTTACACTGGAGAAAATAAGAAGCCGTTCAAGTCAACAACAAAGCTTATATGAGCATCAAGAAGTATCACTAAGTGGGAACTGTCCGAAAAAATTAAGTGAAGATGCAGAGAAATTTATAATCTGATTACCTGGAAAACTCGAGAAGAAAAAAAAAAAAAACAAGAATAA
>CAIGRK010368049.1:0-11297 GCA_903798315.1 Fraxinus greggii | reverse complement strand
GATCTCTTGATCACCAAATTTAACGGAATCTGTCATACTGTGATTATTTCTATGAGAACATCACCCCTGCAAATCTGTAAATTGTTACTAAAGTTTGTAAGATCTACTTCGGAAACGTTTGGCATGGTTTTTGAATAGTCAAAATGAGCTTTTGAGACCCATAAGCTGTTTTTGGTCCCGTTAGGTTAATTTTATGAAAGTCTTCTTCTAGTTAGAATATCTTTTAAAGGAAGTTGGTCCGATTTGACTTCCTCTAAAAGCACTTTCGGAATAAGAAGCTCTTTTAAAAATTAGTTTTTAAACAAAACTAAAGGTAGCTTCCTCTAAAACCTCTATTACAAAAAGCAAAAGCAAAAGTTATGCCAAACTGGCCCTTCATTCTTTAATATGGCTGATTATTGGGCCTTGTTAGAGCTGCAATAGAAGCCATTACTGTTATTAAGACAGTAACTGTGCCAATCCTGGGTCTTTCCTTTATTTTCCCGTCTGATGTTGGAGGAGGAACTCACGATCACCAAATTCTACAGACTGGGTCAGACTAGGAGTTCCATCAGAACACCACCTTTGTGGATCTGTAAGTTTTATGAGTTTTCAATTAATATTGATAATGCCTTCTGCTTGGTTCTTATTGCTGGAGAAATATTGTGTGTACTGTTGATTGAAAACCTGTTTGGTTCATTTTAAGACCCGAGGGACTTAAACAGGTTTTGTTTCCATCTTCCATCCGTTGAGGATTAATAATAAAAGTTTCGTATTAAATCATAGCCAACCTCGTAGTAACCAAATTGATTCGATAGTCTCACTTGGATTGAGCACAGTTTGATAAAGGTCAGATCACATCCTCAGGTTAATTCCATTCCATCATTTATTCTATGCATGTGCCACTCGCGTCTTTTTTTTTTTTTTAATACATTTTTTTAATAACCGATATTGTGTAATTTGATGAATTTGCAGATCTAGTCGTACAATATCAAATCCTTCAATTGACAGAATGTACTTCCATGGTTGATGAGACCATTGAATAAGTCATAAAGGTGTGTTACACGTAAATTTGATATACGTTTAACTTGCAAGCTATTAAAATAGAGCTTGACTTATTAAAGTTCTGAGTTTCACTGGAGATGCATTGTCCATAAATGGACACATCTGCAAGATTGACATTTTATCTTCTAGTAGTGCTGTTCTTGAGATTGATACTTTAACCACCAGCAATTGACAGGCTAATTTGCTGGTTTTCTGTTAATAACGAGGACAGCACACAAATATTGTTTATCTTAGTAAACTTACTTAAGTTTTTAACTTGGTGAGTGTATTTCTTTTAGTTGAACTAATTGATCTAAAAGAGAAAGCGACATTTACATCATTTAAATTTCTTTTTCAAGATGCCCCTCACGTGTAGGCGGGAATTTTCCTATCAAAGCTTAACTCGTCTACAATTTCATTACATGGATAGCGGCGAGACGTAAACTAAGGACCTTTGCATGTTCTCATAGCATATTGAAACTACTTGATCTAAAAGTTTAAGCTATTAGAGAATGCAACTTAATTTGAATCCCTCGTAATTTCTAAGATTGCTTTGTTTTATTTCCATCATGAGTTCATGCTTTGAATTTTTTTTTTTTGCTGATTTCCAAGCAAATTATGTCGTTAGTGTGCGAATTTTTTGTTCTTTCCAAGATAATCATGTGTGTAAGTGTGTGTTGGCACGGATTTTAATTGTATTTCTATAATTTGTATGTATGCTAGTGGATGTTTTGTTTGTGTTCAGTTAGGAAATTAGTGGTTGTATTCTTACTAAATTTAATATTCATATTTGGAATGACTGAAGATCTTGTTTGCGGCTAAAAAAATTGATTTGGTAGGATGTAAAAGACATCTTTACAGAGGTGTTACAGAGAAGGACATGGCAAAAGATGAGAATTCAAAGTTCAAGAATTCCATCTTTCAAAAGCTAGATTCCCAATTAGGTGGTTTTTTGTTTGAATCTTCAACTCAGCGAAATTTTCTCGGAAAATCTAGGGAATCAACAATTCCTACTCTTTCTGGTTTTGCTTTTTGATTTTGCCTATTAAGGGATAAATATTAAATTATAATTATAAGTTGCTTACTTTTCTGCACCGTCTTTGCTTATTAATGGTTATTAAGCATGTTGAAAAATTCCCACTTATTTTTTGGAATATGTTGGATTGTGGTTCATGTTGAAAAATGCATTGAAATAAATGAAGAGTCAGAGACAGGTCATAGTTTTGTTGGTGGGTCTGGCTCCTAATTATGCATGTTATAGCTTTTAAATAAAAAATATTTCTTTTATTATCGAAGTTCTATTAACTTTTTTTAACATCCCCGGGTTGTGAATCCCTGGTCCAACCTCTGTAGATAAACATGTGTATATTAGTGACATAAACTTCCTTCAATTGTTTGCATTCCACTAGATTTGGGAGCAATGAAGATTCAAAAGCCTCTAAAAGTTCACATATTTGTGATGAATTTCTCCAATTGCAATTTTGCCTAGACATTCATCAACCTACCCAAAGTTATAATTCTGAAAATATGCCTATAGCATCCAGAGATCCTCGAGATTTTTAACATGTTGGGACAATCTTTTGAAAGTCTATCAACGTAATATTGTGCACCAAAAAGAAATATTGTTGATTATTTTCTAATTTTTTTTCTGCAGATTATTTCTCATTAATTTTGGCTGGCTCACTTAAAGTAAAGTTGTGTTAATGCATTTCAGGTTGAATCTTTATTTTTATGAATCTAGAATCTGAACAGATGTTGGGCCATTAAATTTACTGTATTTTGTTAAACATTGAAGAATTTATTGATTCCCTGATTGAAGAGTATATTAAAGACCATTACGGAATTAATTTCCTGATTTTTGTGATATCTGGGAAATTATTCGATTTTTATGAGATTGATTGTTTGAGGAATATCAGGGGATTAATTCCTTTATCTATGTATCTATGTACGTTTATAGTGTTCTTTAGGGTGGGCATTCTAAACGTAAACCCAATTAAACCAACCGACCCGAACTGGGTTGGTTTTTTTGATAGCTTTTCGGTTTGAGGTCGGGTAGTTTTATGGCTAAATTAGGCAGATCGGGTTGGGTTTCAGGTTTTGCAATCAACCTAACCTGACCGACCCAAACCGTTCCTTGTAATTAAACCTAAATAAAAAATTCAAAATCTTGAAAAAACTGAAATCTATAACTCAGAAAGCAAACAACGCGACCTAAACTCTAACTAAGAAGGTCTCCCTTGCTGCCTCTTTCTCCATCTCACTCTCTGGTGACAAACGGCCACCAACTAGATTGGTACGAAGCCATTGTTCCTCTCAAGTCTCAAGCCTCAATGTAATTTCTTGAATTATAAGTTTTCCCCTTCATCTTTTCCGTGCCCTTCATGCTCTGTACGAAGCCATTTCTGTTTGAATTAATGGTTGGTAACAAGATTTTAGTCTTTTGGGTTTTCTCTTTGTTTTTCATTGCCTTCTTTAGTCAGGAATTTCATGTATGTATATAAATTAGATGGCAATTTTAAGTTACTAATTCCATTGATTTTCTTTGAAGTTACTATATATGGTTTCTTGATTGTCTTTAACTTCACCATATTATATTCCTCTTTCAAAAGGGACAACTAAGTGATTATTTACTGTCTCTGCTCTGCATGTAATAGTTTTTTTTCCTTCAAATGTGCTGAACCAAGCCCTAGCCAAACCAAAGATTCGGATCGGTTTGGTTTGGTTTGGTTTACCGTTTAACCAAACCGACATTGTTGGTTTTGGTAATGGGTTGGCCCAAAACACCCACCCACGCGCACCCCTAGTTCTTCTCTCTCTCTATTTGAAGTTCTTTAATTTATGTCGAAANAATTCCATTGATTTTCTTTGAAGTTACTATATATGGTTTCTTGATTGTCTTTAACTTCACCATATTATATTCCTCTTTCAAAAGGGACAACTAAGTGATTATTTACTGTCTCTGCTCTGCATGTAATAGTTTTTTTCCTTCAAATGTGCTGAACCAAGCCCTAGCCAAACCAAAGATTCGGATCGGTTTGGTTTGGTTTGGTTTACCGTTTAACCAAACCGACATTGTTGGTTTTGGTAATGGGTTGGCCCAAAACACCCACCCACGCGCACCCCTAGTTCTTCTCTCTCTCTATTTGAAGTTCTTTAATTTATGTCGAAATCAACCCACGCCCACCCCTAGTTTTCTTTCTTTTTAAAGTTCTTTAATTTATTTCATTTTGTTTCTTTATTAGATAGGATTGTACACTATATACTATTTAACCTTTTATGACGAAGTATGTATGGAAATACTATTTTCAAGATGGTATTAAAGCCTCTCTTAGATTCTAGGGAGTTTTTGTTAATCCAAGCCTTCATTGCCAGTTTATTCTTTTCCTAAACACAGCCTATACTTTCAGTTCTGAATATTTCTATTCATTATTAGACGTTAGTAGATTATCATCGGTCTAGGTGACAGTGTGCCCTGATTGATTGTCAAATGCATTAAATTACTTCACAACTCAATTGCACAATGAATCAAATGGCCCACTACCACCTAGACTACTCTTGAGTTTCACTTTGCCTCTACTATAATCGTTTTGGCTTTTCTCGAAGTTTCCGACATTGAAAGTTTCTATCCGTTGGCATCTATTTTTTTCTTTTTTTTTTTTGCCCGACGGTTTTGTTGTTTGCTACGGGCATACATTATATCAATTTTTTTTTAAATTTATTTTTGATGAAAGTGGTTAACTGAACCTATTATTGTACAACAAAATCAAAGAATCAAGGCGCATTTTTTTTCCTAGGAACAGTTGCAGCTTTTGGTTAGGTCCGTGAATAGGAACGCAAACTCTCCTCTCTGTTCTCCCATTAGTACAGTCATATTGAAGTGGATTATGAGCAATATCTACTGCTGATTTGTTATCACAATAAAGAACCATTGGGATCTTCAAGAGTAATCTTCAACCCCAACAACTCACAAATTCCTTGTTTCATAGCTGTGTACTCTAGTTCTGCACTTGATCTTGCCACAACTGGTTTTTTCTTATATTTCCAAGTTACCAAATATCCTTTTGAGAAATGTACAATATCCAAAATTTGATATTCTATCAACGATAAGACCTGCGTAATGTGCATCAGCGTATGCTTCAAGTTTTAATCCTTAACTTCTTCTACACAGAATTCCTCTTTCTAGAGTGGACTTCAAATACCGCAAAATTTTGTATATCAAGTCTGAACAGACCTCTATGTGCGGAGCCCATGTAGGCACAGTGAGGGAACTTGCTCTCATTGCACCTTGGGCGGTCACTGTTTTAGGCTGATCACTCCATGCTGGTTGGGCCCAGCAGGCCCAACTGCAATAGGTGTCCTTGAAAATAAAAATTTAAATTTAACATGAAAGTTTTCACAGATCCCGTCTGGGTGCGTAGCCTCACATTTGAGTGAGCTACTTAAATACCCGGAAAATACTTGAATTTTCCAAGCTCCTTCGTCTCAAATTCGCCAAATGTCTTTTAAGTAAATGCATATCTTCAAGATCATCTACCTTTACAATACTGATACACAATCAATATTCTTACCTTATCTTGTGCTCGTCTTTTAATATAGATAGTATGGTCCCCTTGACTACTTGAAATTCAACACCAACGCAGCTTTGGTAAATCTGCCATACCATGATCTCAAAGATTTTTTCAGTCCATACAGTGCTTTTTACAGCCTGCAAACATTATTTCTGAAGTTAACATCAAACCCAGGTGGTGTCTCCATATAACCTCTTCCTCCAAATCACCATGTTGGAAAACTTCCTTAACATCAAGAAGAACGAAGAAAAACCCTTAATGTTCAGCGATAATCATAAAACAAAATAGGTTGTTATTTCTTGGACAAGAATAGACAACTAATTTGTCTTTGATTCTCCTAGATGCTAATAATTGATCTCATAGGTAAAACAATTTCTAATAATTAGTATACAAAAAGAAAACTTCTCTAAACAAGGCCTTAACCAAGATGACTTAAAAATTGGGGCTCTTAAGTCTGTAATTCCACATTTCCTATTGTAGTAAACTACTTGTCCAGCCTCGCGGGTGATGGTTAATGCAATTATTATTTTTATCCTCTCAAGAAATCCTTGCAAGGTTTACTTGATAATTTGTAGTATGTCCTTTGGAAGGCCAATTATTTCGATGCATCCATTGTTTTTATATGTGCTACACTCCATTGTCTATAAAGATTAACATAATTTTGCAATTTCTGATCATTTCCCTTGATCACTACAACATTGTTGTGCAACTCGTTGGTTCTTTGCAGAGCATCTCGACATAAGGTAATTTAACTTCTCACAAGGGAAGTGCTTTATTAGTAGGGCAAAACCAACTTTTTGAGCATATTGCCTTGGGTAAGACATTGTAAAGGGGTGATGACTTCCTTCACTGGTGCACCTTCGGTTGAAGAGTTCTAGAAATTCGGGCTGTGTAATGCTTTTACATTGAACCGCCAAAGAATTCCCTTAATTTCTCATCTTTTATCTTGTACAAATTGCATTAATCCTAAACTTGTCTAATTCAGTTCTCTACTACTAGCTAAGCATTTGCTGAATTTGTTGACAAGTTCCTTAAAATGGTTTTTGATTTGATGGTCGAGTATTGTATTCTTGTAGCTTCCTTGAATGTTTGGAGTCGTATGCAATTGCAACACATTGTAGAATATTTGTGTTCGATCTATGTTGATCAATCAAAAGCATTTTAAATGTCTTTTACGCCCACGTTTGATGGTCATTATTTTGAGAAAATAGAGTTTTGAATAGTAATTTTTTGGAGAATGTGTGGTTAAAAAGTGGGAAAAAGTCTTGGATTTACGTGCAAAATATTTTATTGTATAAATGTATGGTTGAAAATGAATATAAAAGTTAAAGAGTTTTGAAATAATGATTGTCAAACAGTGGCTAAGGTGAGTTCTAAGACTTCAGGCTAAACAAAGTTGATACCAAGATATTGTAACCTTGAAGCTCAGCTTTTTGAATTGCAACTCCAGTTTCATCTCAATATATTCTCGAAAATCTTTTCCTTTGTAGGCTTTCGACTCTACACCTGTGTGATATGTTTGAAGGTATGGTTAAGGAATGTTCTATTTCAGCAGCTATGTTGGTTAGAGGGCTAGGACCTTCTTGACACGTTTAGAAAAATGTATTAGACAACTACTGTAAATATGCATAAAGAATTTTTTTATTAGGAAATAGTTGTGTATAGTTTTCTTAACTAATTACTTTGTTTAGCTCCTAATTGTAGGCTATGACGAATTTTGTTATTTAGTCAAAAGAAACTCCTCCATTGGAGGCATATGAACCAAATCAATTGTTGACATGGTATCAAAGCCCTCAATCTAAAAGCGAGTTCAATTTTTTAAAGTATTTCGAGTCGTCAAGGGTTTTTCTTTCTGGTTGGGAAATTCTTTTCGGAGTTTTACTTCTACGGTGAGGCTCATTCTTGGTTTAGGGACTAACCTCGTCGGACAACATCGTGACAATCTTCGGGTTTTGTTGGTTCTCGTTGTTTTGTCTCTATGGTGCCTGCTCTTTGTTGAAAGTCTTCTTGGGTCTAGTTGCTCTTTGCCTGGGGTTACAATTTGTAGGTTGTCAGTGATCTTCTTGTCAGGAATTTTGTTTGAAGCTGTCGATTTTTCACTTGCAATGTTTGGCATAAGAGGCTGGGTCACCCCGATCCTATTATTTTAATGCATCTAATGAAACATGGTTTTTTTGAGTAATACGAATGAAATTTTGATGTTAGGGGTATGAGTCGCGTTTCTCATGCTCAGTACTAGTACTTTGTGACTTTTATTGACGATTCTGGTCATTTCACGTGGGTCTATTTTCTTCGCTCTAAAGTTGATTTTGTACCATTCAAACTTTTGTCGCCTATGTAGAAACACAATTTTATACTATTATTAAGATCTTACATTCTGATTCTGGTGAAGAGTGTCTCGTGATTTTCGATCTTTCCTACAACAAAAGGGTTCGCTGTCCCAGAGTTTGTGCTAATACACCTCTCAACAGAATGGAGTTGCTGAGCATAAGAATTGACACCTTTTAGATATCGTTCGTACCTTAATGCTTGAATCCTCTCTTCCTCGGTTTCAGGTTGAAGCTTTATCTACGATTATGTATTTGATTAATCGTATGTCATCCCCGGCCTTCCGTTTTGATTCTTCATGTTCTCCTTTATTTGACGTACCTCCTAATTATAATTCCTTACATATTTTTGGTTGTGTATGCTTTGTTCAATTGCCTCCTACATAACGTTACAAACTTGTTGCTCAAGTTGTTCGATGTGCTTTTCTTGGCCACTGCAATTCCCATAAAGGGTTGATGTTGATGCTAACAAGCTCAGTATTTATCTCAATATGTTTTCTTTGAAAATCTATATTTCTTTCCATCACATACAAATCATGTTTCTTTTTCTAATTCACTTGCTTCTTTTGATGATGAGTTGGGTATGGTTAATCGTTCTAAGCCAGGTATTGTGTATTAGCAACGTCGCCCACTGTCGCCTCCTATCTTTGAATCGATGTCTAATCCAGTTTTACATGAGCTTTGCTGTTCTTGTTAGGTTTCACAGCCTACGGATAGGTATGGGTTCTCTCATTCTACTTTTCCAGCCACTCTTAATGCTACTTCTGTGCTTCATCTTACTCTCAGGCTTATACTCAAGAGTGTTGGCGATAGGCTATTCAAGAAGAAATTCATGCTCTTCAAGACAATAACACTTGGGACATCGTCCCTTGTCTTATTAGAATTAAGCTTATTGGGAGCAAATGGGTTTACATTATTAAGTTGCACGCTTATGGCTCTATCGATGTAAAACTCATATAGTGGTACTCAAAATTCATCAGGAGTATGGTTTTGATTACGAGGAAAAATTTGCTCATGTAGACAAGATGACCATTGTTCGCATAGTTATGGCCATTGATGCTTCAAAAGGACGGTCGCTTCGCCAGATGGATGTAAAGAAGGCATTTTTACGTGGTGATCTGAAGGAGGAAATTCTAAACTTTTGGCATGTTTTCTTTTACTTCTAATGAGGTTTGTCGCTTAACATGGTCTCTATATGGTTTGAAACAGGCACCTTGGGCATGGTTTGAGAAGTTTCATACTATTTCTGGTTTCACTTTTACTCAGTATGACTCCTCACTTCCTTCACACAACTCCTAATGGAATGGGTATACTTCTTTTATATGTAGATATTGCGATTATAAAATCTGATCCCCAGTTGATTGAGCAGTTCCAACAGCGCCTTAGATCTTCGTTTCATATGAAATATCTTGGTCCACTATACTATTTTCTTGACCGTAAGGTTCCATTGTCCGACTGGCACATTCCTGCATCAGAATAAGTATAGAACTCATTTCCTTAACCGGTCTTCAAGACAACAATTTAGTTCTTACACCTATGTTGGTCAATTTGAAGTTGTGTCAAGAGGGTGGCGATTCTTTATCTGATCCCTCCATGTATCGACAGCTTGTAGGGAGTTTGAACTATTTGACCATTACTCTACTTGATATCTCTTTTGATATCCAGTAAATCAGTCAGTTTATGCAGGCTTCTTCCCAATCACATTTAGTAGCCGTTCACCGTCTTCTTCGCTATCTCAAGGGTACATCTTACCTTATCTTGTTCTTCCCTTCTAGGACTTGATTAGAGTGGACGGTTTTAGTAATGCGGATTGGGCTGCTTATACGGATAAACGTCGTTCTGTTACAGGTTAGTGTATGCTTCTTGGAGATATTTTTATTTCCTGGAAGAGTAAGAAGCATGATCGCATCTCGAAGTCTTCCATTGAGTCTGAGTGTTGGGCCATGTCATCTGCCTGTTCTAAAATGGTTTGGTGTCGAGGATTATTAGACGAACTTAGTATTCCACATCTATTCAGATTGTTGTTAGTCCAATATTTTATAAGCGTACCAAGCGTGTTGAAATAGATTGTCATTTCATTTGTGAAGCGGTTGCTTGCCATGAGATTACTCTTCCTTACATCTCCACCAAACCGTTGATATTTTTACTAAAGCTCTATCTCGCCATCATCATTAATTTATGACGGCAAATTGATACTTCTTGATCGACCAGTATCAATTTGAGGGGGATGTCGACGAGAATAATGCATTAGACAACTATTGCAAATATGCATAACGAATCTTTTCATTAGGAAATAGTTGTGTACCTGTACTAATTAATTTGTTTAGCTCCTTATTGTAAGCTGTAATTAAGGACGAATTTTGTTAGTTATTTAGAAGAAACTCCTTCATTGTAGGCATCCAAACCAAATCAATTATTGATAACGTTGACATGTTGCAGAGTTTCAAGTTGCGATTTGGAGATAATATTTTGATATTTAGCTCTTCGAGGTGCCTTAATTCCATCTCAAGTGGTGGATTACATGCTTTTTCCATGGCCTCTTGTTTTATATTACCACATGATGCCAAATGTTACAATCTTCTGCACGCTAGCGAGAGAATATTTTGATATTTGAGGGGCTCTTGCTCGTGGAGGTACCATTTTTCCATCAGGAGTTGATGGATTATATGCTTTTTTCCAAGGCAAGGGACGAAGGGAGCTCCAATGCATAGTCACGTAATGTGGATACAAGACTACAAAGTAATAGAGATAATGCGAATTTCATACCTAGAAATAGCGAAGGCAGAGGATATAACTAGTTGAGTGCTTGCTTCTTTTTGGATGTGATTGGAATTTTGATGAGTTAAATTCTGGTCATGATTTATTAGATGAGATCCTGGGCTGATTGGATAAAATCCTTAGATTAGATAGAATTTGATGGAGAAAATCTTGTGATTCTGCCAGATGGGACTAGCAAGTCGAGTCGTAGTACTATAGGTAGGGAGGATGCTTCCACTAAACTTGGAGTCGATGTACCTCATGTAGTGTTTTTGCACTTCTAATCTTGATGCGAGTCTGGTCTCATGATTTATGAGAATCAAAATAGATTTTTAATAACTTCAAAGAAATTTTTTGAAGTTAAAATGAAATATGGCCTCATTTTAAGATTTCATGTAAAAGGCCTTTATAGGTAAAATATCCATGTAGTAAATCAGCCTTTATGTGTTTCCGCTATTTTTTCTCGTAAAGGCTGGTCCAACATGACCATGAGTTGAGCTGTCAAGTACAACTTGATTTTCTTAAGTTTTCCTAGCCAACTCCACGGGCTTTTGTCTTGTTTTCGTACCTACGAAGATGCTTTCCCAATCCAAAAACAGTCGCGCCAAAACTCCCCAGAAAA
>CAIGRK010367952.1:0-14474 GCA_903798315.1 Fraxinus greggii | reverse complement strand
CTGAAAATGAGCCAACAGATACCGAGTCCACTGACTCAAGTCAAGTACGGTTCTGACGCTTTTCTACCGGAATGGTGGCGGTAGCAATGAGGAAATGGACGCGGGAGGTATTTTACGGCGAGAGACAAAATTGTTCAAGTTTTGGCGGATGAAACGAGAGCAATCACGCTAACAACGATTGCCGGATTGAAATCAAACTAATCTATGTATCAACAAGATAGGAATATGTGGAAGGATAGATAAAAATACATATAAAGTCTGCTATATTATATATTGTAGTTTACGTTCGATGCAAAGAATACGAAAAATATTCAATCAAATGTTCATACGAAATTCTAGATGATTCAAGTGTATATTTCGAATTTATGATTGTCCAAGTCTCAATTCATAATCCAACCCGTTTAAGTTACAAGAAGACCCTATTTATACTACATTGGCCGACATGGTGTTCGTTCGATCAGAACCACGTGGCCTTATCTCCCTGATTGGGACATCACATCATTTTCTATTTATATAATTAATACATTGATAAGATGTCAGTCACCCTATACAATAGGCTAACGTACTGACAATTTTATTACAAACGTTACATCAAACACTTAGGAGAGATCTTCAAATATTACGAGGAATAGCATAAGTTATGCGAGCCTAGGAAGAGCTGAGAGCTTTGGAGGGACCTCAGAAGTAGCTCGCTCCTTTCTGTTTTCTTAGGAAGCCTCGTCTTTAAGGTAGTACCTTAGCTTGGACTTCGTTCTTGTAGCATAAGGACATCGACCTTGTAAACTTTCTTCGTGTTTGGCTCCAGGGGTCCTCGTTTGACTTTCTTGTTGACTTTTCTGCATACATGGCATAATCTTTCTGAGCCATAGAGGCGAGGCGTAACAATAGTCCCTCAAATCTAGACATGATTATTTATGTAATGCGTGGACTTAATTTGTACAATAATAATAATAATAATAATACTGAAGATAAAAATATATTTTTGTAGGGGGTGGTTTTCCACACCCACAATATAGTTCCCCAAGTCTAAGCATAATCATTCATGTTATGGTTATAATTTAGGTTATACCTAACTTTTGCAGACCCAGTGTAGGTGTTATTCGAAGTGGTTTATTTGGTATTTTTCCATTATTTGGATTGATTCTGAGTAGGTATATTGAAGTGGAGTGGAACCGAAGTTGTGTCTTCAGATGTTCCTATATAACTGAGGCACTACCTTTTACAGCTTCGGATATTGATAATTACGAGACATCTTATCTTAATGACTTTGAGAAACATGAGGCATCCTTAATGATGGCACCTCAATGATTTGATGTCATGGCACGTTTCCAAGAAAAGGCAGCTGAGATGGTACAACTTCCAATACACGTAACCATCACCGCATTTAATGCGTAATGATCGTAATGATTGTTGTCTCCCACGTATCTTGTGAATTCCAGATGCATGAAAACGCGTGGTATCGACGTCCCAATCTGAGCCATAGAAGATGAAGCGTCGATGTGTTAAGTGTTTCAGATTAAAACTTCTAAATGGACGGTTGGATGATCCTGATCAATATCCAACGGCTAGGATTGTGCATGTGGAAGGGATTTTTCCATTTTTTGGCGAATCTTTGTTTTTTTACTTTTTCAAAACCTTCAAGTATTCAAGCTTTTCTTTCAAGAATTTCCTCTATTGTCAAGCTTTTCCTCCTTCTTGTCAATCTTCCGTGTTTCTTCTCCTTCATTGTTTTATGAAAATCATAAGTATTGCAATCTTCTTTTTATTTAAAAAGCCTTGAGTTAATCTGTAAAAATCAATGGCCTTTTCCACATCTCCTGTAAATACCAACGAGATAGCACATGACATGGGGTTTTGAATAACTAATACTGTAGACCTTACGAGATCCATTGAGGCTGGTCCGATGTAAACTTCTAATTCGATCGTTTACCATGTCAAAAGAGAGTCTCAATATGAGGCTGAAACTGGTGCAAAACTTTTCAGCATGAAAGTTGATATGTGATCATGTTTTGGCTATATTTCATCACTTTGACTCCTTTCTTCATCCAGTTGACCTCTAATACTCTAGAATCTTCATTCTATTGCCCTTCACATCTATGAATTATTTGCAACTTGGTCCCTGAACTTCCATTTCGGTTCTTTTTCACTTGTTTCT
Organism: Fraxinus greggii; assembly: GCA_903798315.1. Taxonomy (NCBI): domain Eukaryota; kingdom Viridiplantae; phylum Streptophyta; class Magnoliopsida; order Lamiales; family Oleaceae; genus Fraxinus; species Fraxinus greggii. The sequence goes on along the minus strand of CAIGRK010367952.1, from coordinate 12,319 downwards.
TCCATTTTCCACAGTTTTCACCTATTTGCAACCTAAANCCCTTTGACTCCTTGGTTCATCCAAGTGACCTCCAAAACTCTTGAATCTTCATCACAAGGTTTAAAATAGGTTTAAAGTATTTACACTTTATTCCCTGAACTTTCACTTTCTTCCACTTTGGTCCTTTTTCACTCTTTCCTTCAATTTTCCACTGTTTTCATCCATTTGCAACCAAAACCAAGATATAGAAGTACTTAGTGCATTTTGGCCAGTGGTTCGGCCTCTACCCACTTGGTAAAATAATCAATGGTGACAATCGCGAAGCTAGAGTTTCCTCTTCCTTTGGGAAGAGGTCATATAAGATCGATTCCCCATTTTGCAACCGGCCAATGGCTAGATACAATGCTTAGCTCTTGAGAGGGCTGCCTTTGAATAGTGGTAAAGCGTTGACATTAGTTGTATTTTCTAATGAACTGTTGTGCGTCCTTTTTCAAGGTGGGCCAATAATATCCCTGCCTTAGCACCTTCTGTGCTAAGGACCACCCTCCAGTGTGGTTTTCACATACCCCTTCATGTCTATCTCAGAGTACATAGTCTGCCCGTTCTCCTCCAATGCATCTGAGCAGAGATAATGAGAACCCACATTTGTATAGTACATTGTCTTATAGGACGAAGTGGGCAACTCTCTTTTTGATCTTCTCGGCCTCCTCCTTTTCATGGGGTAACGTATTTTCTTTAAGAAAAGATATTATTAGCTTTATCCAAGCTGGAGTGTCCTCAACCCAAATAGCAGCCTCGCCATCAATGATGGAAAGTCCAGAAAGATATTCTATAGGCACGTATGTGAATAGTTCGGAATCTTTACTGCTTGCCAATTTAGACAACGCGTCGGCATGGACGTTCTCTATGCGTGGAATTTGAACCAGTTCGAATCTTTCAAATGAGGGGATGAAGTTCATAACTATTCAAATATGCTACCATAGACTTGTCCCTGGTTGAAAAATTACCATACATTTGACTTACCACTAGATGGGATCACTGCTGATGACGAGTCTCTTTACTTTCATCTCTTTGGCTAATTTTAATCCAGCGAGGAGGGCCTCATATTATGAAGCATTGTTGGCGGCTTTGAAACCAAATTTTACAGCACATGTAAGCTTGTGTCCTTCTGAGCTGACTAAAACAACACCAGCTCCTGACCCTGTCTCTCCCGAGGACCCATCAACTGACTGGTTCCAAAGTTCGTGAGAGCTTGGACCATGATGGTAGATCTTACTTTAAAAATAAAGTCAAGCTCACTGAGTTCCACTACCCACTTTAGCAATCTTCATGAAGCATCAAGCTTCTGCAGTACCTGCTTGAGGGAGAAGTTCGTCAACACATATATACTATAGGCTTGGAAGTATGACCTCAATTTCCTTAAGGCTGTCACCAGAGAGGGGCCAATTTGTCCATGTCTAGATAACAAGTCTCTATTGCCAAAAGTGCTTTGTTGATGTAGTACACATGTAATTGGTGGCCATTCTCTTCCTTTATTAGCACCGAGCTGATGGCCTCGGAAGTCATTGCTAAGTACAATTGTAGTAGCTCATGGTCCCTAGACTTGGAGATGAGGAGAGCCCCAAGTGCTTCTTCAGCTCCTCTAGGGTCGCCTCACACTCTTCTGTCCACTGGAACTTGTTTCCTCATTTGAGGATTTGGAAGAAAGGTAGGCATTTGTCTGTTGCCTTAGAGATAAAACGGTTTAAGGCTGCTACTCGTCTAGTGAGGCTTTGTACATCTTTTGGTTTTTGAGGTGACCTCATCTCAATTAAAGCTTTGACCTTTTCAGAGTTAGCTTCAAAGCCTCTTTAGTTGACGATGTAGCCCAGGAACTTTCCAGAAGAAACTCCAAAGGCACACTTTAAAGTATTGAGCTTCATCCGATATCTTCTCAAAATTTGGAAGGTCTCATTGAGATTTTTAACATGATCCCCTGCCCTTAGACATTTTACCAGCATATTGTCTACATAGACCTCCATGGTTTTTTCTAATAAGGCCGGTGAACAAATTATTGACAAGTCTCTAGTAGGTAGACTAGGCATTTTTCAACCAAAAGGCATGACCTTGTAGTAGTAAAGACCTTGTCTGTGATGAATGAGGTATGCTCTTCATCAACTAGGAACATTGATATTTGGTTGTATCCTGAATATGAATCATGAAGCTAAGAAGTTCGTGCCCGGCAGTTGAATCCACCAATTGGTCTATTCTGAGAAGTTGGAAGCTATCTTTAGGACATGCTTGGTTTAAATTTGAAAAATCTAAGCAAACCCTCCACTTCTCGTTGTGTTTTTTGACCAACACTGGGTTTGAGACCCACTTAGGGTATATTGATTCCTGAATGAATTAATTATCAATTAGCTTCTTAACTTTATCCTTTAGTGCCTCATATCTTTCGGGGTTGAGAGCCCTCCTTTTCTACCTGTGTGCTATAATATTTGGGTCGATGTTTAAATGGTGGTAGCTGATCTTATGATCAGTGCCAATCATGTGGCCATGTTTCCATGCGAATACATTAAGATTCTTCAGTAAGAAACTTTTCAGCTCCTCCTTTACTTTTATTGGCAGATTTCTTCCAACTTGCAGTGCTTAGAGGGATCATTTAGGTCGGTCAGGAAGTTCTCCAGCTCTTCCATAGGTGCTGTTTGAGGTTCGTAATCAATGATACGAGGATCCAATTCTTCCAAGTTAACTACTTCTTTAGCAACCCTCCCTTCTTTAGGGGTGATTTGTCTTTCATAGACAGCCTCTTCCTCAGAGGTTTGCATGACTTCAAGAATGTCTCCTTCCTCAGGAGCGTCGGTCATCTCAGCGTCCTTTCCTTGTTCAGGGACACTCCCTTATTTAGGGGGGTCATGCATGTCTAGGTTGGTGGTGATGACGTTGACAGTTCTTGGTTCGACTTTTCTTAGGGAGTTTGAGTAACATTCCCTAACACTTCGCTGATCACCTCCGATAGTGGCTATGCCATTTTTTGTTAGGAACTTTATGCAGAGGTCATGTATGGAAGTAACATCCCACAATTCTTTCAAAGCTGGTTTCCCAAGTACTCCATGGTAAGCAGATCGATTATCAACCACTAGGAACTCCATGAAATGGTGTACAATCAGGGGTGCAATCTCCATCTCTATTGCTAGGGTGATTTTTCCCATTATAATGATGTTGTCTCTTGTGAAGCCATACAAAGGGGAATTCATTGGGGTTAGCTCGTGGTCAACTTTCACTTTATCAAAGGTTGTACCAATGATGATGTTGATTGAGCTTCCATTATCCACTAACATTCTTTTCAGACCGTTACAGGCCACGATGGCCCTTACCACTAGGGCATCACAGTGTGAATAATGCACACTTGTTGCATCTTCTTGGGTAAATGTGATTGGTGGGCTTGCTTTTTCAGTAGAGGATTGGTTTACTATGAAAGTTATCATAGGAGGATCCATCACTTCTCTAGTATAATTCTTCTGTGAGTTTCTGGATTCTCCCTCATGTGAGGACCTCCCATCATTGTATCAATTTCCCTGATGGGCTCCTGGCCATTATTCATTGGTGAGCTTTGTCATAGGGTTGGTGTTGATGCATTTCAGCATTAGGGTTTACTTCCTCATAGGCCAAAGTAGAAACCGCATTGAGTGTTATTGTAGCTAGTTCATGTCCATGATTTAAGGGTGCCTGATTGTCCATCAAATGGGAAGTGGGACCTCTTTCCCTTTTCATTTGAAGAGGGGAAAGCCCCTGGCTTGTCCTGTTCCTATGGTCTCACAACCCTTCATTGAGAATTTCTCGCCTTATCATTTTGAGTAGAGCGTCATAAGTGACCGGATCTTTATTTTGCACGTCTCTCCAAAAGAGAGAGTTCATTTCCAAACCTCCTCTTAACGCAGTCAAGGCTTCTCTATCCGTGACTTGAACACAATAGGTCATTTCATCAGTGAAACGAGACAAGAAACTTTTCAGCATCTCGCCCTATTGTTGTTGCATATCTTGCAATCGTTGAATGGGCCTTTCACCCTCTTTGCTGGTGGCAAGGCATTTTAGGAACGTCTTCTTGAGGTTCGGCCAGCTCCGGATGCTACCTTCTGGCAGTCTTGAATACCAGATTTCAGCTCCTTCACTTAAGGTTAAGTGAAAGGTTCTACACTTCATAGCTCGAGTAGCTCCTTTCAAATTCATGTAAGTTTTGAAGCTGTTGATATGCTTCAATGGGTTAATCCTCCCATCGTACTTGGGAATTTTAGAGAGGGTGAAGTGGTTTAGCATTAGAGCATTTCTGATGGCTTGTGAGAATGGCGAATGGTCATCATCATCATCAAGGTCACAGGACCTCTGGGGTTCATAAGAGTCCTCATCCTTCCTTTGATAAGGTTGAAGAAGTGGTTGGGAGGGTCCTGCTTCACTCATAGCTTGGTCCCTTCTCTTGCGCCTATTTCTAGGGGGAGGGATCCGAGGCTCTTCTTGGTAAACATGTTTTGGTTCTTCATTCCGAGGAGGCTCATGCGGCCTATCTTTAGTTGCAGGAGAAGGAGGATGTGCTTGCCTAATTCTAGGCAACCCTGGACCTATTTTGTCGAAGACACTTGCTGACCTATGAGGTTGGTCTTCTAGCTCGTAGTTCAGAGGAAAGTTAAATGGGGCCTCATAGGGTTGTTCTGAGGCGTAGTTATTTGACGTGTCAACCTTAACCTCCCTCTCCTGGGAAACATTCATCCTTGTGTGATGATGTCCAGCCATTTGGTTTGGACTTCTTCTTTCTCATGGTAATCTTTGAGGGTCATGGAATGTGTTTTAGGGGGGTGCGTATGGAGGAAATGGGTGCCCTCCTTAGCCTTGCATGTTCATTAGTATATCATGCATGGCCATGTTCTGCTAGTTTATATTCCTCGTGTTGGTAGCCATTATGTCCATCTCTCTAGTAAGTCTAGCTGCAAACCTGCCTCCACCTCTAGACCCACATCATTTGTGCTATGGGGGCCGTGGGTAAATGGCAGGGACAACTCGAGAGGGTCCTCCTTCTTCAAGGTGTTTTCTCAACCTGCGTGGTGCCTTTTCATCACTGGAACTCATTTTTCACAAGCACTCTTCCTAGTACAATTTTTCTTCTTTCAAGGATCGGACAAGTACTTGATCTTTTTGAATTTTCCAACGATTCTTTCTTCAAGGACACTCCTTTTTCAAGGGTTAGGTGCTTCTAACGGTCCTTTGTTCAAGGACCTTCCTTTTTCAAGGGTTAGAGATTTTCTTGCCAAAATATTCCAAGCTAACTTCTTCCCATGTGTTTTCATGGTTAAATGTAAGATTTTCCACAGACAACGCCAATCTGTTGACCCCTAAAAATGAGCCAACAAATGCTGAGCCCACTCATGCCAAGTCAAGTACAGTTTCGGTGCGTTTCTATCGGAACGGTGGCGGTAGCAATAAGGAAATGGACGTGGGAGGTACTTTGCAGTGAGAGACAAAACTGTTCAAGTTCGGACAGATGAAACGAGAGCAATCGCACTAACAACGATTGCCGGATTAAAATCAAAGTAATCTATATATCAAAAAGATAGGAATATGTGGAAGGATAGATAAAAATACATACAGAGTCTGCTATATTATATGTTGTAGTTTACGTTCGTTAAACATGCAAAGAATACGAAAAATATTCAATCAAGTGTTCATATGAAATTTTGGAGGATTCAAGTGTATATTTCGAATATATGATTGTCCAACTCCCAATTCAAAATCCAACCCCGTTTAAGTTACAAGAAGACCCTATTTATATTACATTGGCCGACGTGGTGTATGTTCGATCAGAACCACATGGCCTTATCTCCCTGATTGGGACATCACATCATTGTCTATTCATACAATTAATACATTGATAAGGGGTCAGCCGCCCTATACAATAGGCTGACATACTGACAACTTTATTACAAACGTTACATCAATCACTTCGGAGAGATCTTCAAATCTTCTACGAGGAATAGCATCGGTTTGGCAAGCCTCGGAAGAGCTGAGAGCCTTGGAGGGACCTCAAAAGTAGCTCGCTCCTTTCTGTTTTATTAGGCAGCCTCGTCTTTAAGGTAGTGCCTCAGCTTGGACTTCGTTCTTGCAGTATAAGGACATCAGCCTTGTAAACTTTCTTCGTGTTTGGCTCCAGGGGTCTTCGTTTGACTTCCTTGTTGACTTTTCTGCCTACATGGCATAATCTTTTTGAGCCATAGAGGCGAGGAGTAATAGCATCAATTGTTATCAAACTTCTATTTTGGAGGATGCATGTATCTCTTTTTTAGAACAATTCAACCCCTATTTAGTTTCGATAAAAATCAATTTTTAATGAATTTTGATAAAAGTTGATGAATATGTGATTGAAAAGTTGACAATGGCTGAAAATTATTTTGAAAAAAAAATGAATATTAAGAAATTGATGCCAAACACGGACGACATAAAATATGTTTGTTGGAAAAAAAAAAAGAACATGCCTATTTGTCTAGCAAACTTTTAATATTACGCCTCTTCTGACAAGATCACCTCTACGTGACAGTTAGCAAATCAATAGGTCCACACCCTACATCACCATCCCACTGACCGAGATGGGACCATAGCCAAGGTGATGCATCACTTCATCTAAAGTACCTTGGGGGTTGACCCTCCAAGATAGAGGTGAGGTGTCACTGATGCGTGAAGAAGTTCGAGGCGATTGACCTCCTAATTGATAAATCATTTTCTTATATCTCTTCTTCCAAGGAGATCTTTTGTACAAATTTTCTTACTATTGATTGTGTGAAAAACCCGGAGCAGGAGCCTAAAAGGTCAAATTGTCAGTCTATATTTTAGATACTAGCTTAGACTTTAGAGTGGCTGCTTGTCAAAACATTAAATTCCCATCTTGGTAGGTGACACCTAGGAGAAGACCTCAGTCGTTAAGATAAGGCCACGTGTCACTTTATCCAATAATTATAATTTCTTCTCTATTACTATAAAAGTTCACACTTAGTGTCATTTGAAGGTAATACAACTTTAGACTCTCAAGACTATAAATATGCTCTCAATATATTCACTTCATATCCTCTTGGATTCAACCTATTTACACTTAGTGACTTACGTCTTTATCAAATCCCACACTTAATTCATTTATACATTGACTGACTTGACTGTCGAGTGTACGCGGCTGCCTTTTCCACCACCGGAGAAGGCCACATGTGAATATGATAAGTCCAAGTGTGCATGAACAAGGATTATAAGGACGCCGGAGGAACCAGGATCTATTGGCCACATCATCCCTACCAAAAATAGAGGTAAACAGATTAATGCCATCCATGGAAATTGAAACTATAACCATGAGCATTCCCATGGACAAAGCTTACCTAAAAGATGCTTCAACTCTCCTCTTGAAGAAAGGTTTTGTTCTTAAATAAAGAATAGGTGGGAGTTTCAAGAAGACTTGTTGGAAGTGTTATTTAGTACCTTGGGTGTATATATTCTTTGAAAAAGTAGTATTTTGAGATAAAAATCTACTCAAAAGGCCCCCTCTTAGAAGAAAAAAGGCGTCCACCCAAAATGAGTGATAATGAAGAGGACACGAATCCAAGTAGAGCAAGAGAGGCCTCTAAAGAAGAGGTCATCTAAACTAATGTCACACATCACCAACCTCATCATCATCATCGTCATTGTGTAAGGGTCACTATATACCTCACAAGAGAGGTAACGATAATGACCACCAATGCATGTAGTTTCACAACACAAAACGCCATGATGAACAGCTCCTTATGCAAATGCATGGACAAGGAGGATATCAAATGCCTCAAAATATACTTCAACTAGCCATCTTCCACTAATAAGAAAAGGAGAAAGTACAAAGCCAAAGGGCTCATTCCAATAGGCATAGCAGATGTGCTAGCCTTACTTAAAGAGACGTAGGAGTGGATGTGTCATCAAACTATGCATCCTGCAGACCTGTAAATGACCTGCTCTTTGGAGAGGATAACTTCCATCCTGAATATGAGCAAAAGTGAAGATCTCAGAAGTCTGACACCATCTTTGATAGGATTGGCCTTGATATGCCTACAAATTGGTCCCAATAGCCACCTTATATAGCAAGGCCTCACAAACAGATGTAAATTCCTCAAAATGACCCCCACTTAAAAATAGGTAGGCAAGAAGGTCATCAGAGACCATAAGAAAACGTACAAGGACCTACTAAACACATCGGTATCAAGCTGATGAAGAGAACTCTGCTGAACCGTACAAGTCTTATGAGCTCGATGATGATGATGACGACGACTTTTCCTTCTATGAATTCTGAAGTGCCACTATGTTGAGCTACTTCGTGCCTCCAGAGATTCTTATACATGAAGGAAGAGGTAACCCAAAAGAGTATCTCACACCTACAAGACTCATATGAGCTAGAGAGGTGCCACATCGACCATGAAGTGTAAAGCCTTCCTTTTAACTCTTTATGGATTGTCCAAGAAGTGGTATAGCGGACTTCACCCAAAGAGTATCAAGAGTTGGCCTGACCTCAAAAAGGTATTCCTAAATCAATACCTATCCAAAATTGATGGAAAAGTTCCCATCCAACGCCTCCAAGACATAAGTCAAGTGGCTAGTGAGATGTTGAAGAACTATTTGGCCCATTTCACAGATGAGATAACCTACTGTTAAAATGACACCGATAGAGAAGCTCTCTTTGCCCTAAAAGGAGGTCTCAGCATGAACACCCAATTCTGGAGGGATGTTTGAACTGGTCAAAATGATGAGGGGTAAAATAGTTTGCGAAGAGATGGATTTTTCGTGGTAGACAGCATGTAACTTACAATGGACACCCTATAGGTCATCACATCAACCCATCACCTATGCATGAAGGTTCCCATGGAACATGGCATTGCAAATGTTAGAGGTGATCAAATGGGGTTTAAGTAGTGCTACTTCAACTTCCTAAGGAAGGCTGAACCCAGTAGTGTTAACATGGTATTACCTGACCTTAAAATGCTCAATGCAACTAAAGAAGGGCAAACCCTGAACAAGGAAAAAATTCGAGATGGTAGATGTCCCTGAAGAAGGGATGACCAATGAAGAAAGGGCTATATATGATGAGTTGGACCCTTACATAATGGTGTCCAACTCACAAATGGCTCCAGTGGAAGAACTGGAGTGCTTTCCTCCCTCAAGATCCCACCAAATCACTGTAAAAGGGAAGGGGTCTACCTCCAGAAGCTAAGAAGAAGCCTAAAGGTTTCGTATGGAAGAATTTAGATGTCTTTACTTGAAGGTATAAGGACGTGGTAAGCATTGACCCCAAGGTCAGCTGCCACTATCTCAAGATTGATCCTAACATTGTCTCGCATAGACAAAAGAGAATAGCCCTCAACTCTGATACGGCCCTAAAAGAAGAGGTGGAGAAGTTGATAAATAATTGCTTCATTAGAGAGGCAACATATCCTAAGTGGATCACCAATCCGATCCTCGTAAAGAAGTACAACAGTAAATGTAGGGTCCACATAGACTTCTTCAACTTCAAACATATTTAACGACTCAGATAATGCCATGCACGTCAATGATTTAGGTCGGGTTACATCTATCACTCACAATGTATGCCATGATTAGCAATAATGACCTAGGTGTTGCGTTCCTTAGAACTAAGTGATGCCTTAGCTAGTCTTCTTGTGAATATTCAACAGCTTTCAAATTATTGGAATGTGGCCCCAAAATATTTCATCATATTAGAAGCACACAAATCACTTCTACTAAAACGTTCGAATTTTTGAATCGCCTCGCCGCTGCCTCAACAATTTTTCTCAAAGCTTCTGTCATTCAAAGCCACGTCCTCAAGAATGGAACCTCGCCTATACTTCAACAGCTTTTCTAAAAGCTTATATCATTAAGAGCCATGTCCTCAAGCAAAAACCTAGCATTTGCATTTCTTACGTTACTGCCACCTAAGGTAGACCAATTAACTTCCGCAATTCGAATTCCACTTATTCATTACATAAATATCTATGCATGGACTTGGGGAGACTATTGTGTTGTGTTGCACACCTATATGAGCAATCACCGTACTAAAGGAAAGTAAGTTGCTCTACGCTAATATATCACCTCAATAATAAATCCACTTCCACCTACATTAAAGTTTTCACGCATTTTATAAATATCCATACATGAACTTAGGGGACTATTGTTACGCCTTTTCGGACGAAGCTTAGATCACCTCCATCTGGTAGCCAGTTAGCAAATCAACAAGGCCCATACTCCACATCATCATCCTACCTTGCCAAAGTAGGGCCATAGTCAAGGTGATGCATCACTTCATCAATGTGACAACCCTGCTGTAATGCCTTGAATAAAAATTTTATTTGTTTTATATATTGTATTTTAATATTTTGAAAAAAATGACGATTAAAATGAAATAAGTTTTAAAATCAATATTATTTTTAGGTCAAATAATTAGATATTGATAGAGTGAGATTTAGTATATCGATATTGGACTCTTTTTGTAGGTCGTAATCAGTTAGAAGTCTTCAACTCGAGAAAAAGTTGGTTTGTATAAGAACACATTAAGTTAGACCTAATTGAAAGTAAATAATGATAAATAGAATTTTAAATAATTTATAACCCAAATCAATTTCTTCTTCTTGGCAACGTGTGTGTGTGAAATGATAAAGTTTGATTTTGATAATATTAATTTTCTTTGTGATCTGATAAAGTTTAAAAGTTGTCATAATTCTATTATTTGAAATCAATTATTATCCAAATTCCTTATATACANAATTTATAACCCAAATCAATTTCTTCTTCTTGGCAACGTGTGTGTGTGAAATGATAAAGTTTGATTTTGATAATATTAATTTTCTTTGTGATCTGATAAAGTTTAAAAGTTGTCATAATTCTATTATTTGAAATCAATTATTATCCAAATTCCTTATGTTACACATTTTTCAATTCTAATTGCATACAAACTCAATTGAGAATTTCAACTATAAATACTTGAAATTCTCATTATTTCACCACAGAAAAGAAAGAGAACCACGGTAGAGAGAGGAGAGGAAAAAGTATACAAAAATTGGAGATCTTTTACGTGCAAGATTTTATTCTTTTCAATCTTTCAAAATCAAGTTAAAATACTTTCGTGCAAGTGGTTCATTTTCTTATACTTTTATATTCAGTAATTATGCATGATTTTCGAGTGGACTTTCGGGTTTTTTTATTAAGAGATATGAGATCCTACGAGAATTTAAGATAACTTAAGATAGGTGTGTCGGTTGGTCACCGATATACTCCATAAGAGAAGAGTGGTATGAATTGTTTATTTTATTGTTATGTAATTGTGTATGGAAATTGCACGTATTTTACTGCGTAGTCCAACCTTTATCGTGGACCTGGGTCCCGTGATCTTTTGTCTAATAAAATCTATGTCGAATGCAACAAAATTTAATTATTCAGTAAAGTAGAATAATTTTATGTTTCATGTTCTATTTTTAAAATTTTTTATTTTATTTTATTTTTGAAGATTTTTATTTTTTAGAATTTAATTTTTTTTAAAATTTCTTATTTTATTTTTCAAATATTTAATTTTTATAATCTTATGTAGTGAAAGGGTGTGTTTGAGCCACATTATTTGGAAGAATGTATTCTGGAATAGTAGATTGATGGATAATTTGTGGTTGAAAAAAAAAGAAAAATTATTGATATGATGGAAATATTATTTTATTGAAGAATGTGTGGTTGAAAATGAGTAGAAGAATGAGGATAAAGATTTTAATGTGTACCAATTAGAGGCAAAATTTTATTTAAACTGTTATTTCATGTTTTCAGTGTTTTCAGAGTTTCGACAGAAAGCACTAAAAATGTGGAAGTATTTTTCGAAAATATCACTAAATAAGTTTATGATGTTTTGTAAAACTAAAATCTTAAATCTGTTCGAAAACAACAAATCAAATGCACAATTAATTTTTTTTGAGATTTATGCTTCTCGGTGTCTTTTGGGACATCTCGGGACCAACAATTGGATTGGAGAATTCGAGTGTTTGACAATTCCCGTACTCTAGTCTATTGCAAAAAAGTAATTTACAACTTTACCTACACCCATTAAAGTAAAATCATATCACTAGCAATTAGGGGCAAAGTTGGAGAGACAATTTTTTATTTTTTAATTTTTTGTTAGTGGACTGATTTTTTAAAATAAAAATACCTTTTCCAACTTAAAAAATGAAGTGGGCCATCAGTCCTTGGTAGCAATCCAAGAATTTATAGGGATATATCAGTCTAAGAGGGTGTTTGGTGGGAATTAAAATTAGATTTATAATAGATTGTGATAAAAATTTTT
>CAIGRK010367916.1:475-12813 GCA_903798315.1 Fraxinus greggii | reverse complement strand
AAGTTTTACCTACAAAAGACAATTTAACATAAATTAGGTAGAATTTAATTCAAAAGACAATAAAATATCATGATTTATAGTCACGAATAAGTATAAAAACTAAACTTATCATAGGCCATTCACAATTCAAACTTATTATTCTTCCAATCTTCTTCTAATCCTAGCCCCAATCATAAATTCAACAACAACTCCGAATTCCAATCCACCACAATCTACCAAAAACCCAAAATAACTACTCCAATGTCACACATCCAACCACCAAGTGTTATATCACACAGTGTATCACAAATTTCCCAAAACAAAGGGCTAGATACTTACCATTCTTTGTGTAGTCCTCGTAGTGTAGAACACCCACTTGTTGGAAGGTTGTGGAGATTGAATTTTGGGAAGGAGAAAAGGGATAGGGTGGGTCGGGCCAGGTGTGACTATGGAGGTGGGAAGTTTGTGCTAAAGGATGATATTTGGAGTTGTAGTGTAGAGATGTAGAGGGTGGAGGTACTCATGTTGAAGAATTTACTAGAGAATTTGGGAGAGAGCGACAGTGTGTGAAGAACAATTAGGGCTTGGGAGTGATTTGGGAATGAAGGGAGATGGATGTTATGTGGGAGTTGTGAGGGATTGGAAAATAAAAAGAAATGGTATAATTTGGGATGACATGAGAAAATAAAAAGAGGAAGGGGTTGGGTTTGGGATTGGGTAGCTGCACCAGCATTGCGACGTCGTTGCACCATAAATCTATAATGGGGACTTTTGTGTAGAGCCGAATCTCGACTAGGTTTTTTTTTTTTTTGGTTTTTTGGAGTCTTTTTGACTCCTTTCAACATTATTTCTCCATTCTGAATTTAATTTACTCGACCCAAACTTGATGACTTGGATTTCAATGTCCCATCCATGCTTGGTTTCACCCCCCAAACTTGAGATTTGTTCTACAAAACACAACGAGAATGTTACGAACGATAAAAGAAAAAACCAAAAATTAAAAACTAAGTAATAAATAAAGGATAGAGCTTTGGTTGCCTCCCAATAAATGCTTCTTTAAAGTCATTAGCTCGACTTTGTACGGTTATTATTCTAGATCAGTGAGTTCAAAACTTTCTTTAGCTGTAGGAAAGTCCACCACATAATGCTTGATACATTGCCCATTCACTTTAAAATTTTCCTTTGTTGGATGATGTAATTCAACTGTACTATAGGAAAACACTTGAGAAATCATGAAAGGACCGGGCCACCTTGATTTTAGTTTTACTAGAAAGAGTTTCAACCTGGAATTGTACAAGAGCACTTGATTTCCAATTCTGAAAATTCATTGTCGAATGTTTTTATCTTGCCATTGCTTTGTCCTTTCTTTGTAAATGGATACATTTTCATATGATTCTCTTCTAAATTCTTCCAATTCATGAAAGTGTAATATTCTTGTTTTCCCAGCCTTTTCTAAGTCCATTTCAACTGTTTTAGTGCCTAGTATACTCTATGCTCAAACTTAGCTGGTAAGTGGCAAACTTCCCGAACACTATCTATTATGGTGACATTCCAATTAGCGTCTTGTAAGCAGTGCGATAGGCCTACAAAGTATCATTCAAGTTCTTAGACAGAGGCATTCACTTTAAGTTCTAAGACTCTTTTCAGATATCTATTAGAAGTTTCAACTTGTCCACTTGTCTGAGGGTGATAGGGTGTGGCAATTCGATGTTGTACTCGATACTTGTGAAGCATCCCCTTGAATAACTGACTGTGGAAGTGAGTTCTACCATCACTTATTATGGCTATAGTATCCATAGTGGTTGAAAATATGTTTCTTTATAAATCCTACCACCATCTTTGCATCATTGGTGGGCAAACATTGGCTTCCACCCATTTTGAGGGTCTACTGTCTCTAAAATATTTCGATTGTCATAGGACGATGAAAATTGTCCTATTAAATCAATACCCTATATAAAAAACTTTAACCTCCAAAATATAGTTTAGTAGCATCTCATGATGGGCTGATATGTTACCCATTGTTTGGCACTTATCACATCATTTGTAGAAGCTGCGACAATCCTTAAATATTGTTTGCCAAAAAAACCGCATTGAAGTACCTTCACTACAGTAACAGAACCCATCGAATTAACATGGGCTTGACATCCTTTTTCTCTACCAAATATCTTAAAGCTGCTTGGTCTGCATAGACTATCACGTTTGAACCAATTAGATATGAGTGAAATTTGTCAAAGGAAAATACTATTGTTAGTATCTCTCTTTTTCAATTGTTGCATAATTTATCTACGTATCTGTCAAGGTTTTGCTAGCATAATAGATGACATGCAATATCTTTCCCTCTTGTTGTCCTAGTACTACTTCTACTGGATAATCACTGGCATTACACATGAGCTCGAAAGGTAGTTCCAAATCTAGTGTCACTATAACGGGTGCAGTTCTTTTAAAGTGTTAAATGCTCATCAGAAAAGTAGAATGGCACATCCTTCTCCAGTAGGTCGTACATAGGTTTTGTGATCTCTAAAAAGTCCTGAATGAGTCTTCTGTAAAACCCGGCATGTCCTAAAAAAGCTTCTGATTTATCTAACTCAATTTTTCGATCACTTATAACTTGGCTTTATCAACCTCAATACCTTATGAAGAGATCCCATACCCCAACACTATTCCTTCCTTTACCATAAAATGACAATTTCCCTATTAAGCACTAGATTCATTTCTTCAAACTTCGTAACACTAAAGGTAAACATTCCAAGCAATCATCAAAAGAATCTCCAAATACTGAAAAGTCATCCACGAATACCTCGATGAACTTTTCTACCATGTTAGAGAATATGGCCATCATGTACCGCTGAAAAGTTGCAAGTACGTTGCATAGATCAAAAGTCATTTTCCTAAAGGCAAAAGTATCGTAGGGACATGTGAATGTTGTTTTCTCTTGGTCTTTTAGAGCAATGACTATTTGATTGTACCTCTAAATATTCGTTCAGAAAGTAGTAATGAGAGTGACTTGCTAACATTTTCAACATCTGATCAATAAAGGGAAATAGAAAATGATCTTTCCTCGTGGCATTATTCACCTTCATGTAATCTATTTACACTTTCCACCCCGTTACTAACCATGTTGGTATTAGCTCATTGTTCTCATTTTTTCCACTGTAATTCTACCTTTCTTAGGCACCACAGGTACTGGACTCTCCCAAGAACTATCTAAGATGGGGTAGATAATTTTTTACATCTTAATTCTTGTATGTAGCAATTTCAGTACTTTTTTCTCATTACTTCCGTCTTAGCTGGATTTAATTTGTGTTGACCTTCCACTGATGGTTTTGACTCGTCCTCCATTTAGATTTTGTGCATACAAAGAGCAGGGCTGATTCCTCTAATATTAGTTATTGTCCATCCAATTGTAGTTTTGTGCTTCTTAAGTACCTTCAATAATTTCCTCTCCTCCTCATTTTTCGTATCATTAGTGATGATTACTGGAAGCAAAACAAATTTTCCTAAATAAGCATAGTACAGATGTGATGGAAAATACTTTAACTCAATAGTTGAAGCCTTCTTTACTGAGGGTATCAGTGGTGATGTATTGGCACTAAGAGACTCATATTGCATTGTTTCATTTCCAGGGTTGTTCAGCAAATTATACATCACATTCTTTTCTTTCTACATTCTCTGATTCTGATTGTGCAATATTTACCTCACATATGATTGCTAGATGTTCTGTATCTAAAGTATCAGCTACAAGCTCCTCAAAAAATCTACTTGGCAACATTATCTAAAGTCAATGGGTGCTTCATCGCCTTGAACACATCGAATATGAAATTCTCATTATCCACTCGAAGAATCACCGTTCCATCATATACATCAATAAGTACTCTTTTAGTAGCCAAGAAATGTCTTCCTAAGATTAGAGAAATATTTGAATCATCTTCCATGTCCAAGATAATGAAATCTTTAGGGAAATTGCACTACATTCTTTGTTCAGGTAGATCGTCTTATGTTCTTCCACTTCTTCTTCTTGGAAAGAATTTTCTTCAAAAATTTGGCATAATTAGGCATTTTTTCTATTGCATCTGTGAAGGGGATGTTTATATGTAATTTCTTGTAAACCAACACAAACTTGGCAAATTGTTTGTCGAACTTCTTTTTCTGCAATTATTGAAGAAAAGGAATTGGTAGCATATAAGCTTTGATTGGACTTGGTGCTCTTACTGGTGGTGCTTCCTTTCTCTCTTCATCATCCACTGTAGTTGGTACAGATTTTTCTTCCTTATTAACTTCTTCAACTTCAACTTCTTTTTCGTTTTTGTATGACATCTTCACATGTTGTACTCCACTTCTGGTTGTAATAGCTTGCTCTTTCTATTTTGGGTTGACCATTGTATTACTTGGCAATGTCCCTTATGGGTATTTTGTAAGTTGTTGAGCTATTTGACCAATTTGTGTCTCCAACTTCCTAATGGATGCTTGCTGATCCTGAAAGTTTGTATCAATTGGTTGGAACACATTGTCTATCTTTTGCATGTATTGATTGAACATCTCTCCCAAACCTAGTTTTTTCTCTTGTTGAGCATTAGTTGAACTATTCCCTTCTGATTATTAAACCATCTGAAGTTCGAATGATGTCTCCATCTGAGGTTATATGTTTGTCCATATGGTTTGAAATTGTGGACCATTTCGAATGAAGTTTACTTGTACTTCGGGAAAACCCAAAGACAAGCAATTTTTTGTTGGATGATTGGCTCTAAAATTTTCACATAATAGACTGGCCATCACTTCATGTGCTTCCTATGTTTGTGATTTTACCGAAACTCCACCTGTTTTGTCAAAGCAGCAATATGTGCATTCTTGCAAGTCTCTTTCATTTATCTCCACTCGCTTATTTTGTTGTTTTTATAGTGTCATTACTCTCTCGGCATCTTGTCTAATTGGCTGTAATAGAATAGGAATACTTTGATCGTCAGCCATCTGATGTTTCTATATTTGTTGGTATTCTCTGAATCTACATCTGAGGGTATGTTCTATTTTCATATCAAATGATTGTGATTGTCACCTTGGGAACAAAGCATATAACAAAAACCATTTAGCTGTAAATAAGAAAAAAATTAATCAAATAACAGTCAAAAATAAAATAAATTAAGGCTAAATGTAAATAGTCCCAACAGTGGTGCAAAAAACTTGTTGCATCCGGATAATCGTTCCTATGAGGACTATACTTTAATATTTAATTTAATATTTCTAACTACTATTTGACGAAACAAATAAAGAATCTTGATTTGTTGTGATTTTTTATCTAACTCCTTAAAAAAAATTGGTTGCACACAAATATCGATTTAAAATTTAAATATGATGAGATATTAGAGCTTAACAATTTCATCTATTGATCAACTGTAAATCTTAACAGCGTTGTGTGGATCTTCAGGTGACGTCACAACGCCATGGTCTATGGCACCGAAATCTGTTGCTTTGCTCAACTGGTGGCACCTTGGCGTCATTTTTTGTTGGCCACATCTTCTGGTGGTGCCTCGACGCCACGATGGCTCCACTCTCTTGGCCAATTTTTTCTAATTCCCTTCTTCTGATGTAGGAAATTGACTATTTTGCCCTTTTGTTCCTATTTTTTCCTTGGTTTATGCCATTAGCTTTGTTTTCTCCACTTTTCCAATAATTTGCACCACCTCACTAGACCTATAAAATAAAATAATAAACACATTAAAAACATTCAACACTCATAAGATCTAGCCAATAATCAAGTTAAAATATTGTAGAAGTCGTGAGTAAAACATACTCGTCACTTCTCCTTGTCATTCACCTCGACATTTAGAGCTTTTTCCTGAAATTTATTAGCACTGATATTCGGCCGATCTCTAGTGGGTCCTGCAAACTCTTCTTCAAGAGCAGATATGTGTATATCAGGGTGAACATCCTTTAGGTAGTCGAGCATCAGCTAGGTGTTCCACGAGGCCTAGTAGTTGGCGAATATATTGTAGAGCTTGGTCTTTTCAAGATTGTCAACATAATTCTAGACCGTAGCTTCACCGACCGACTTCACCTCAGCCTTTAGAGATTCTTATTTTTTCGCTCGGGCATCAGCAAATTGCCTCAATTCAGTTTTCTCATTATTTGAAGCCTCTAGAGCCTTGACAGTCAAATGATGATGTTCGTTGGTATATCGACCC
Source organism: Fraxinus greggii (assembly GCA_903798315.1). Lineage (NCBI taxonomy): Eukaryota > Viridiplantae > Streptophyta > Magnoliopsida > Lamiales > Oleaceae > Fraxinus > Fraxinus greggii. Next base: position 6,658 of record CAIGRK010367916.1, on the reverse strand, counting down.
GCCTCATCAAGATGGCCACTTGACACTATCTCATGCAACTTTTTTTTAGTTGCTTTGCCACAGCTTTAGCTTTCTCAAGTTTGCACTCAGGCTCGATCTTTCTCGGTTCAGCCCACTCTGTCTTAGCTCTCGTAGCATTGATTTTGTCACCATATTGCAATACAGTGTCCAACCTTTGTGCCAAATCAATATTCTTAGCCTGAAGGTTCTTTATTAGGCTTTCAACTGAACACCAATTCTCAAAGCTCGGGCTAGACATGCATTATTTGGAATAACTAGGTTCATTACCTAGCAATATGCTGTATAGTCCTTCCAGTCCTCGGTCCAATACGTTTTATGTACTATTGAGACGATGTTCTTTCTAGCGGGAGAGTCTCAAGGGTCTCGACCACTAGCTCATTAAGGTTCACATCTAAGAAGTCTTAGACTTTGCTCGACTCAGATATGTCAACTTTTCTCTTATGTCAGCGTGGCAGAGGTTGGGAAGTAACTTACTTTTCTTTTGTAGCCTTATCTACATAAGGCGAAGGAGGAGGTAGAGATAATTTCTATAGAAGAGGCGACAGTTTTTCCTTGCTAACTGTCCGAGCTAGGACTTTAACAGAAGATGTTGGCCTTAACATGGTGGGGCTAGAAGAAGATACCCGCGATGAGCCAACGTGTTTTATCTTGTTCTTAAGAGGGTGATCCTTTTCAGCCATGTCTTCATTAATTGGAGGAAGTTTCTTGCGGCATTTACACCATATCTTTAGTTTGTTTTTTATAGGCAACTGAGCTGGTCTTCAAGGCTCGTACCTTAGCCATCATCCTCTTGATGGTAGCAAAGTCAAGCTTCAGATGACTTTTCTTTGAAAAATCATTTAAAACCATGACCGTTAGAGCTTCTGCAATAAAAAATAAGCATGAAATGAACAATCTTAAATTTACCTTGGGAAGACATCAGTTCGTTCTTTTTAAAGTGGATGTTCTTCTTGATCAACTCTGCATGGAACCTCTTCTTAATAGAGAGTTGGTAAACAATATAGATCGTATCCGAATCTTTAATGAAAAGTTCACAACAAGGCAAAGAATCTACAAAGGAAAACGAAGTGGTCAAATAATGAAGTGCTTAAAATATATACGCAAAGACAACTCCTAATACATATACTCTAGGTGTTGAATATTTTGTTGGAAATATCAGAGGTGCTAGAGGGTCACCCTTCATTATATCCTACCTTCTAGTAGGCCCAGTACCACGAGCTCTTTCATCCCTTTATGGAGGTTGGCGTACCGATCACAAATGGAGTATGAGCCCTCCAGGACATCATACAATATCATCCCTTTGTCTTATCACCTACAGGTAACCTTTGATAAGTAAAAGGGATTGAAAGACGTAGTAAGGTATCTCTACTCCATACGAGGCCTCGTGTCAAATCATCCAGGATGCCATCATTTGACTCTATGAATTTGGATTCAATTTTGTTAAAATTAGGCCATAAGATCTTAGCACGAAGCAGAATAAGGGATGTAGGGGTAATCTAAAGCCCGCTTTGAAAATGGCCTCACTCACAGCAATGCACTCTAGCCTCGGCTAACATGCGCACTCATGAGGCTTAGGCATTATCTGTCCTACATTATCTGGGATTCTATAATATACCCCAAGTTTTTGGAGATCGGTTATGGTTAATTTAGAAGGGTAATTTAAGGCCCCCAAGAGATAAAAGTATATACTGGGATATCTGACCTCTTCCAAATATTCTTCCCATCCATTATGTTTTTGATACATCATCCGATGTCAATGTAATGGGTACACTTAATTTTAAAGCTACCACAGCTAGCATACTTTCATCCCTCTTACCAAAGCTTCCAAATTTGACATTTTTTTCCAGGAACAAAATTGCAAAAAGATGGAGAAAATAAAGAATTTCTAAAAATTTACCAAAGATGTTACGCCTCGCCACCGAAGCTCCTAGTAGAGACCACATTGTAGTCCATGTGGAAACATTTAGTAAGATCTGAAAAAGTTAGCAAACACCCAATTGGTCGAAGTAAAGAAGTCAAAGAAGAAGCGGATCCCCTTTTTTTTGAATCTTTTATTTGGCCGAAGCCCTCTTTTCATCGGAAGCTTGTTGTGGTTGAAGCTCTTGCTATTTGTTAGAGGATTTGCTGACACCTTTAGGAATGATTGATTGATGTAACATTTATAATAATGAATATCAAGATCGTCAGCATAGGGTATAGGGCAACTGACTTGTGTTAATGTATTAATGCATAGCAGAATGAGTGATGTGAGGCTTCGGCCTGGGAGATGAGACCACATGGTTCATATCCAACAGTTACCAAGTCGGTCAGGACTCTATATATAAGCAATTTTTATAACATTAGTTTCCAACGCAACTCTTTACACCCAAAAAAACATTCAGCTTTCTCTCTTGCTTATTCCCTATTTATTTGCTTGAGTTAAGTTTTTTTTTACTTTGGTGGAGTTGCTAATAATTGTTTGTTTTTCCAATCATCTATATCATATTGCTGGTGCTTGAATATTTTTGTCTCACGTCATAAAACATCTTCAACATCCATAAATGCCACTCTTCTCTGTTCGCAACTCTGGTCAAAATGTGTTGGAATTGTTTGCATAAACGCGAGTAGGCCCTACATCTGTTGTCCACTCAACCATTATGGAAAATGAGGTCAAGAGTTTCGCGTCATTTGTGGAAAATCGCACATTTAACCATGAAAAACCCGTGGAAAAAGCTTGCGAAGAGATGTATCTTAGGAGTTTCTTGCCTTTGAAGAAAGGGGTTGTTCTTGAAGAAAGAACCACCAAATACTCCCAGAAGAACCGTTTGTTGGATTCTGAAAAATTTCTTGGAAAAAGGAATGTCATTCACACCAAAAAAAGCCAAGTTGTTATTGGAAAGAAAACATTACCATGAGTTCTGACAATAAATAGTCAGCGCATCAAAGAGCTAGAAAACATTCTGAAGAAGGAAAACCCTCACATGCTGCTCTAGCAACTCGCCATCGATTTCATCATAAAAAATGGAGAGGTGAATCAAAAGGTAGGTCCAGAATAGCCACTAGACTTACCAAGGAGGTGGCTACCATGGCCACAAACATGGGAAATATTACTCATTAGAATATTGCCATGCACAAGCTACTTAAGAAAATTCTGAACCAAGGGATATACCCAATCCACCCATATGCAGCCTAAGGAAATGCTTTCATGTACGACCCTCCACAAGGGAATTACTATCATGGCAAAGAGGTCTAAAGACAAATGTATGATTACCAGAATTACATCGGGGAAGAGGCTCCTCAAGAGAGAGAAGTTGAAGTTGATATATCCACCAACTATGCCACTAACTGACCCAATGATGTTTGATTAAACTTTCTTCAAAATTACAAACTAGAGGACATGCCTCAGAGATCCATAAGCGTCTTGGATAGATTAAACCCCAGAAGGCCTAGAAATAGGCAAGATCAACCTCTTTTTGCACCTAGAAATAGGCAGCAGGGATCTCCTCAATTCGAAAGATAAAATGAAGTTGTTTATGGTAACCTACCTCAGAATCCTCCACCTAGGAATAGGCATCAAAGGGGGCAAAATAGGCCAAGCATCAAGCAGGGCCATCCCAACTATCTCAGGGACCTCAAGTAGGAGAGATGAAGACTCTGAACAACCACAAAGGTTTACGACCTCATTTACGATGATGATAATTTGCCATTCTCCTTGGAAATTAGGGATGCCTCTATCCCAAGCTACTTCGTGCTTCCTAAAATTCTCAAATATGATGGAAGAGATGATCTTACGAGGCACTTCAATAGCTTTAAAACCCATATGAGCCTAAAGGGTTCAACTCCCGTTGTGAAATTTAGGGTAGCTGAAGTGTGTTATACTAGGCTTCCAACGAGAAGTATTAGAATTTGGCCATACTTCAAGAAAGCCTTCCTTAAGCACTTCGTAACAAGCAAGGAAGGCGAAGAGCCAATACAACACCTCTAAAACATAAAGCAACAGATTGAGAGTCATTGAAAAGCTTCTTATCTCGCTTTACTAACAAAATAACCTAAAGGAAAAGTTGGATATGAACTTCTTCATTTGGAAAGATGTGTAAAGCAATGATCCTACCAGTTATGACGCCCTGTGAAAATGATAAGGCACGAGATCATCAATGAAAAATTGAAAGATCATCATAATAGGGCGAACACGGGGCTTTCACCTCCTCAAAGGCAACAAGGAAGAGGTCATACCTCCTATTTGATGGAATACCAGGTCCTATAGTCAATCATCCTCAACCTAGGGCAAGCATTGGCTACAACAACGTCGAATGCAGTACCAGTTTTGGCTTATGAAGAAGTCAACACTACTGATGAGGCACACCAAGGAAGGTTCGACCAACTATTTTCCCAAAAGGAAAGGGGTAGAGGGTAAAGTTCTGAGACATCCCTCTATTGCACTTACCATCACTCCTACAACTGATTGTAGCGACATTATCTTACATCCACAATCAAGTAATCAAAGAAAGAACGGACGCTCTGAGGAAATGCCCCTCCTAGATATGATTGGCAACCTAGGAGGGTTGGGTGTCCCATTCGAGATGATGCTCCTCGGAGACAAGAAAATGATGGATAGAGGTCTAGGAAAGGTCAAAGGATGAGCCCTCTAGCTAAAACTGTCCGTGAATATATTCGAGAGATTGACACAATCTTTGGAGGTCCATACATTGGAGGAGAGACTAGAAATGTACAGAGGAACTATGCAACAAAAGCTAGGGATCTCCCAATAGTAAACTTCATAGTAAACAATAGTCGACCCCTCGATTAGGAGAGAGGTTCAACCCATTACTTTTATACAAGATGATGACGTTGGCTCACATTATCCACATTGCGATGCCTTGGTAGTAAAGGTTTTTGTGGCATGAAATGGCCTTATAAGAATGTTAGTGGATAATGGACATTCGGTCAATACCATATTTGGAGCAACCTTTGATAAAATAGATGTCGACCATGACCTAACCCTATGAGCTCCCTCTTTTATGGTTTCACTGATGATAGCATCATCTCAAAGGAAAAAAATTAATCTAGCAGTGGAGATGGGGATGGTTCCATTTACTACTCGTCATTTTATGGAATTCTTGGTAGTGGACAACTGTTTTGCCTACCATGGGTAAGAAGACCAGCGTTGAAGGAACTATGGGCGGTTAAGTCCATTCACCACTTGTACATGAAAATTCCTACAGAAAATGGCAACTCCACTATTAGAGGCGATCAAATGATTTTTAAGGGACTGTTATTTAAACTTCCTCATGAAGATCGAACTTAGGGATGTCAATGTAATTTTGATGGACATTGACATGGACGACGTCCCTGAACAAGGGCAAATTCTTGAACAATGAAAAGACGTCGAAATGGTAGTCACCTCTAAAGAAGAAGCTATATTTTAAGTAATAACAATCCCTAAAGAAAGGAGAACTGCTGAAAAATGGATAAATTTGATGAACTGGATCCTCGCGTCATTGATTGTGAACCTCAAACATCCCTAGTGAAAGAGCTAGAGTGTTTTCTATTAAATCCCTAGGATCCCTCCAAATCTTTGCAGATTGGAAAAGATCTACCAATGGAGGATAAGGAGAAATTGAAACACTTCTTGTGTGAAAACTTGGATATCTTTGCTTGAAGACATGATGATATGTTTGGCATCGACCCAAAGGTTAGTTATCACCACTTAAAGATTGTTCCTAAAGCTACCCTCACCGATATAAAAGGGAGAGCCCTCAATCCAGAAGGTATAAAGCTCTGAAGGATGAGGTGAAGAAGTTGATTGACAATCATTTCATCCAAGAATCAACCTATCCAAATTGGGTATCAAACCGTGTCCTCGTTAAAAAACATAATAGGAAGTAGAGAGTATGCATAGATTTTTCCAATCTTATGGACATGTCAGTCTAAAAGCTCAAAATCTCACCGACTTTTTGTCTACAAAATGTAGTCACTACCATCCTCAAAGAAAATAACTAAACTAATTAGCTCTAAGTTGTAAGATTATCATTCAATCATGTTATGAGTTCTTCAAAAACTTAATTAATTCTTGCAAATAGCATACACAACAAAAAAAAAATCATTTAATCTCAACTCCTCTTCTTGAAAAATCATGCAAAAATTTTCAAAATTTTTTAAATTTAAACTCAATCTAAATGCAAC
>CAIGRK010367905.1:0-16411 GCA_903798315.1 Fraxinus greggii | reverse complement strand
AAAAACGTGTGAAAACGAAGGAAATTCAAAATTTGGGAACCAATATGTAAAAATTCAATTGTTGATTCGAAGCACAAAACGATGATTGAAGGTAGGGCTGGGCAAAAATCAATCCGAACAAATCAAACCGATTACCCAACCCAAACCATGGGCTGGTTTTTTAGTTCAATTAAGTTGGGTCCGAGTTAGGAAATAAATTTTAGGTCGGGTCGGGTTGGGTTGGGTTAGTTTCGGGTTATCTATTAAAACCCAATCAAACTCAACTCAACCCAATAAACTAAAAAATATTAAAAAGAAAATTAGTACTTAAAAACAAAAACCTAAAACATAATGATCAAAATTCTCCTATATCTCACGTCTCTTCTGCCTCTTGTCTCTTCATTTTATTCAATGTATATAATATGCATGTATTCAACATGTATTTAGATTGATTTAATATGTATTTATTTTGATCATAATATAATCTATTTAACAGGTTTTACAATATTTTTAATTTATATTGTTTTATCGAAATAAAACTTAATATCACGGACCATTGATCCAACTTTAATCGACTTAAGGCCTTTCAAATCACAATTTTTAATCTAACTGAAATTGGTCCAAATTGAAATGGTATCAAACTTTAAAAAAATTGTTCAAATTCAACTAAAAAAGTTCCAACCATTGGACCCATAAAAAAATTGTCCAACAAAAGAATAACCGTGTCCAACTTGAATTGGAATTAAGTCCAAACCAATCAACCCAACCCAAACCAACCCGAGTTTGATCGGTTTGGATTGGATTGAGTTTCAACCGTGAATGGATTGGTTTAGGTCTGAATTATTGTCAAACCGAACATGTTGGGTTGGGTTTGGGTTTGACTCAAAACCAACCCAACACAACCCAACACTTAATTGAAGGTGATATAAGATCAATTGGATGCAACTGGAGGTCAAAGTAGTGAAATATAGAGGAAATATTTTCACAAATCAATTTTCAGTCAAAGTAGTTAAATATAGTAGAAGTATTTTCACAAATCAATTTTCAGCCGAAAAAGTTATGTTCCAGATTTTTAGTCTCAACTTAATACCCATTTTTTGGATAGGAAACGTTCGAATTGGAAATATTTTAATTCTAGTAGAATTGTAATCCTTTGAATTACCTTCCTAACGCATTTTGAATTACCTCAATCGGATATCTGTAGAGAAAGTTGCGGTCAAAATACCGAATGTTGCTCGGGGATAAATTGAAACTAATTTGCGCTCGCGGGCAACTCATGGCATGCGTACGGTACCCTATTTTCCCCAATCTGAGAGCCATTTGGTTCAACGGCGCTAGATGGTTATGCCTATGCGCGAGCACGTGATATTTTCGCAAATGAATCAGCAGTTTTCTTTCGCGATTCAAACTCTTTTGGAATCCAAGTTGGACGCGAGTTTGACCTATTTGCTGCCTCTTATAAATAGAGAACGAGGGCTACATATTGAAGGGAAAAAAAAAACCTCTCTTCCCTCTTCATATACGATAGTATCATCAAGAAAATGAAGCCAATTATTACGAGAAATGGAAGGAGATATAAAAATGTGAGGGATAATAGGTCACCAAATCACCGATATTCCATCATTATGCTAATAAATAGCATTATTCAAACCCAATATAATTCAAACATACAATGAATGATTAACTACCGATTGCTCTACAACTGAAATATTGCAGAACAATACGAGATTAGATCTTATAGAATTCAATTTTTTAAATACGTTGTACACTATTGATAAGTCATAGATTCCTAGTCAATGGATCTAATCCTTTACGAGAAGTGAGAAATTCAGCATATTTTGATCAATTCAAGATGAAAAATGAAAGTATTATAACATCTTCGATTCTTTCTTCTTTGTCTATCCCTACCAAACAAAGTTAAGCTTATGGTGGAAAAAGAAGTGGAAAGTGGCAGTAACATGCTCTAAAATCTTTAGGTGAAATATGTGAAAATGATCCGTTCTAGACCTTAATAATTCAAATGGCTGCCATGACAGTGACTAGAGTTTACTGAGAATGAGTATATATTCAAGTGGTTTGAACTTTGAAATAAGCAGAAGTTGTTTCTTAATAACTCAAATTGGTGAAGTAGATAAAGCTGTTGCAAGATGATATCACTTGTTATTCTCTTTTTGGTTGTCACGTCTAACCGCAAAGTTCCATTTAGATATAACTCTTTGCTGATCATTCATAAAACAACTAAATAAAAAATATTTCCGATAAATCTATTAAAATATTACCAATGCAAGAATGTTTTAAAAAATACAAATCAATAAATGAAAAGCACAACTTCGTCGATATTACTGATACAAATTACAAGAACAAGTTGTTAGAAGTGCTTATTTTTCTCAGTTAAAACGATCATAAATTTCCTAACTCTATACCATTATTAAATCAAAAATCAGCCAATGTTCAGACGAGAATCTGAAGATCTCAGATTGGTTTGACACCTGGGTATACCAATCTCGCAAGCATTAACACATGCTGCAAACCTCAGTGAACAAAGTGATTCACCGATTGAAGAAGGATCCGGTGATACGTTGACAGACATCAATGTCCTAGAATCTCCACCCAAGCAAGGCTTAGGAAGGGGAAGAAACGAAAAACATGGATCAGATTAATCAAATGACAATATATGGTTGAACTCATCCAAGAAGCATCTAATTCCAAGTTTAGAACGTTCGGAAGTCTTTCATCAAAACCTGAAGTTCACTATAATTTTTTCATTATACTAAGAGAAGATGATCGTCTCCAGGTTACTCCATCAAAAGGCATGGCGAAAGCTGAGGCCCTTTCTCACCTACGTAACCAGCACTAAAAATAAAGAAATAAAAAGAGACCTTCAACTAAAAAATAAATAGTAACTCGGCCGTAATTTAGTCTACCATCATTGTATCGATGACTGAGATTATTCATGCTCACAAGGCCAAAAGATTTTTCTCAACTGCCCAATGTGTTAGGCATGAATGAGAATGTAAAATCTTCCGCTAAGTGAACCACATGAAGCCTTAAATATACTTGCATTTTACATTTTAGAGAATCGGCTAACATAATTGGGAAAATGCTTCAATAAATCTTCTAAAAGATAGAAATACTACAAATAGTTCTGAACAAATAAACCTCAACACGTTTTCACTCATTTGAAGTTAAACAATTACCTGGAGAAGATAGGTAAGCTTTGAGTTCCTAAATGGCACATGATCCTTCTCCTTCGCCAAGGCAAATATAACATCACTAAGAGATGATAAACTTTTATTGATTGCCTGATTACAAGCCAACAATGAAGACGATAAGTTAGGACAAATCCATTATATGAACTCTTCCAGAAAAAAAATTGAGATAGTAATAGTTTTTATGCCTAAGGTTCTTTCAGTCGATCCACAGTAGACCCACTCTTGGAGAGATGCTCGCTACCAGCAAGTTCAATTAGATTCAGGGAGCCTTGTACCTGTTGATCGGTGCTCTGTAGCACAACGATTTTCTATCCAAACAATGATAAAGATGGAATAACCAGTGACAAACCATAAAGGTTGATCCGCGTAAAATAGAAATACCTCATTGAGTCTATCGAGCTAGCAGATCACATGCATCTTGTGAACTCTGAAAAATCCACAGCACTTGAATCTAATCAAATTTCTGATCAACTGAAGGGCTCAAAATTGGAGGATAATCAAGTTGTCTGTGGTAAGCAGGAAAAACAATGCCAAACCTGTGTTCCTGGAAACAGGGAAGGCAAAGGTTATTCTGGTTCAACCAGGAGTTGTACCGAGGTTCATAAGCAGGGTATCGCCCTTGGTAGGTCCGTGGATCATGCCAATTTCAACAACTATGATGAATTGATTATTGTGTTAGACGATCTCTTCCAATGTGATGATGAATTGAATTATAGGAATAAGAATTGGCTTCTGGTGTATACTGATGATGAGGATGATATGATGCTAAAAGCTCCCAATTGATTCATTTTTTTCAATCAAACTCGAGGGCAAGATTTATTTATTTATTTATTTTTTTTTTAAGTGGGAGAGATTGATGTAGTACATAACCATGTTTAGTAGTTTCCTACTATAATTGTTAACTCCAGAAAAACTAAAGCAAAGTAGCTTCAAGAAACTGCATACCAACATTTGACAAGTCAATGTGCTTCTTACCATGTTCTCTGATTCCTCCTTTGTGTACTTCTCTTGTAGTGCTTCCAAATTCTTTCTCAACTCCATTATAATGGAATTCAACTCTTCTTCATTTGCCTTCATCAGAGACTCTGAAAGCAATATAAAAATATCGTCACATGTTAGCAATTCTACAAATTGCTTTTCTTTTTCAATGCCAANTTTTTTTTTTAAGTGGGAGAGATTGATGTAGTACATAACCATGTTTAGTAGTTTCCTACTATAATTGTTAACTCCAGAAAAACTAAAGCAAAGTAGCTTCAAGAAACTGCATACCAACATTTGACAAGTCAATGTGCTTCTTACCATGTTCTCTGATTCCTCCTTTGTGTACTTCTCTTGTAGTGCTTCCAAATTCTTTCTCAACTCCATTATAATGGAATTCAACTCTTCTTCATTTGCCTTCATCAGAGACTCTGAAAGCAATATAAAAATATCGTCACATGTTAGCAATTCTACAAATTGCTTTTCTTTTTCAATGCCAACAAAGCAAGAAACACTGTGCGCGGTCTACATAAATGAAAACAAATATACCCATTTCATTGAATTGCTTCTCTTCTAATTCCAACAAATTAGTCAGTTTCTCCTGCTCTGTAATATAATTTCCCTCAAGTTGTTGGAACCACTTGACACATTGCTTAAGCCTTTTTATGCACTCAAACCTTTGCCCAGATACGTCCCGGCAGCAATATTAAAATTCCAACATAATGAACAAATATCCACACCCAAAGCTCTGTTAGAAATATCTAACAAGCTCAACCAATAACCAAACAAATCACCTATTCAATGTACCTTATAGTTATATTTATACTTAATTTTCAGCTTCTCATTCAGCAACGCCACAACATCCTCTTTAGTGAGCTCAATTACACGACAATCTGAGCCAGTAACTCTTGTCGGGCCACTTGTCTGTGGTTGATCACGACACCCATTAACCACTGAAAATACTTCGGGTTAGAGTTCTCTTACCAGTGCTGGCTGGCATTTTTGTGTTTCCAACCTTTCGCCTTTTATCTAGTGAAGCCTCATCAACATTATACTTGCTCTGGCAAAACCAGTAAAACCCCCACAAAAATTCAAAAATATCAAAATCTTATGACCTAAAGTAATTAAGAAAACGAAACTATAAATGATAATATTTCCATAAGCCAGGACGAAATTACAATTTTCCATACAAAGATCAACCGGCAAGCTAATTTCTGAATATTAAATCACCAAGTATAAATAAAATTCATCAAAAAAGTATATATTTTTTAATATAATCTAATCAAATCGTTAAAAAAGTTCCTCTTAGGATAGACGCACATTTTAGAACCAGAAAAGGTAAAAAGAAAACATCAGAAATTGCTCCAAACACACTTAATAAGACACATAAATCTCTTGAACACCCAACTCAAGGCAAATCACAAATTAATCCAGATGATCCATCAAAAATAAAATATCAAATTGTAAGGACGCGTGTGAAAGAAGTACTCATATTTGACGGGCTAGATGGAGTATGAGCTGGAGGTTTGTTCTAGTTCTTGGATGCCATTTGAATAGATCGAGTATCTTGTACTACAGATTCGTGTGTAGAGATGAAGAGAGACTGAGATTAGAGAGAAAAAGAAATGGTTTTCAAAAATTAGGTGGGGGCCTTGGATTTCTATCAAAGCTATGGTAATATTTATGTCTGAAGCCGTTTCTTTGAATTGCTGTAACCAAAGAATAACACCATACAACATTTACTGAAAGTGAAATCAATTATTTTTGTTTAACCCTGAAAATTCAGAAAAAGGATTAGAATAATTTCAATTTTTTTCTGTTAATTCTTGAAATAATTCCACTTTTAAATCGTAATTTGGCAAGTAAAATCGCAGACTGAAGTCAGGGATTGGAATCCGGCTAGAGAGAAAAAGAGAGCGTGTGAAGAGAGAGACGATCTTTTTTGAAATGGGATTCGGCGGAATTACATTTGTACATAGAAATAATGTATATTGACCATTATACCCCCTACATTCTAATTGAAGTACTTTCAAAATTTTAAATTTTTTTTTTTTATTTCTTTGGTTTTACCCATTTTGTAATAATAACATATTCGATACATTTGACTGAACTAAGCCCTTGTTTGACAAATTTTGAAATATTAATTTTTTTGATAATGTGTGGTTAAAAAGTGAGAGAAAAACTTTAAATTTACGTACAAATATTTTATTGTATGAATATGTTGTTAAAAATAAGTTTGAGAAAAAATTGAAATAATGAATAACAAACAGAGACTAACTACGATGCAACTTCTCTATGAAGTTTTTTTGAGCCTAAAGGAAAAATTGCATTAAGAAATATAATGCAAAATAAAAGGCAAAACTAAGTATAACCCACAATTAATTGAACCATGTGATGCTAATGAAAGAGTAATAAAAGAAGTGAGTTGACGAGACACCGTGGTTTCCGAGGAACAAATGTAACAAGTGCTATAACCTTCTTTTAAAAAGAGTTGCAATATCATAAAAAATTTAAATGGCATGTTCAAAAGAAGGAATAAACCATGTTGTCAGAAAATTTTTGATACCATAGTTGACATCCTCTCACAATGTAGTGGGATCCACGCGGGACTGATATGAATTAAAAAAAGGAAAAAAAATCCCGCCTTGCCCTATTGTGAAGGGTCTGTACCTGGCACCCCAGCATGATTCTCAAAAGAAAACAAAGACTAGACATTGCGAAACCATTGTGCATCACATTCTGCTACTACTATAAAAATGTCCTTATATTAAGTCCATGTTTGGTTCAATTTTAAAAAAATTGATTAAAATTTAAGTCAAGATGAACAATTAATTTTAATCTCACGTTTTATGAAATTCATAACTTTTCAATTACACATTCCATGAATTTTTATCAAATTTTACTTAAAAAAAATATGATTTTTATCTAAACCAAACATAGGCTTGAAGATAATTTTTTTCCCTTTCATTTTGACCTTTTCCAACGGAAATTTGAATTACAATGTTCATTTTCACCTCAAAGATGAAATGTTTTTCTTTTGTCAGTGTATATGCTTTAAATTGTCTTACATAAAACTATTTTTTTATAAAATTTGGAACATTAGCTGCACTTATTTATTTTTATGTTCTTTATTTTATTCCTATTTTTTATTTTAAAGAAAGGATAAATTAGTGATTTTTAGAAATTATTTAATGGAGAAAATAAATGGTAAAGATCTTTTGCTCAAAGAAATATTGATATGAGAAACCAAATGCTAAAATTGAAAAGATAGATAAACGATTCGTGCAATGAAAGGTGACAGAAGGAATTGACGGAATGAGACGAAGATGACCAACTCCACAAAAAAAATGTTTAGATGAGGGTGAAAATGTCAAATTTGAAATAATATGAACGATATGTGCAATGAGTGCAAATGATGAAAACGTTTTGGGCTAATTATCCATAATAAAATGTAATCAGTATAAATATAAAATGGTAAAAATAAGAAATGTACATTTATTTCGACATTTCGTCAAAAATTACAACAAGGTGGGGTAACTTTTATTAATTTTTAAAAAGGAGAACGGGGTATAAGTGTAATAATTGGATACTCAAGGGGATGTGAATGTAATTTAATGAAATTGAAAACGCACCAACAAAGTTGAAAAACCCCTGTAATGAACCAGTAAACGTTTGTCAGCTTTCAAATGGCGTCTTCCAAAGAAATACATTCACTTCTTGAAAATAATTGTACTTAGTCAACTTACGCGCTCTCTGACCCATTTTGTATTTTTATTTTTACATCTCCCAAAGCTCCTTTTCGTGGATGATCCTACACAAAAAATCAAAAACCCCACGAGCTAAGGAATTCCCCAGTTTCAATTCAACTGACAAGAGTTTTAAGAACTCATAATCTTTTTTGGGCGTTTGAAGTATCTTAGTTTGGCTTTCAATAGAGATTTCATGGTTATTGTTTGAATCATCGGTTGGGTTGTCAAGATTATTGGTTAAAACTCCATGGTTGAGCTATTTGAAGGTTGGTCGTGGTGAAAATTGAATTGAGTTTTTGAAGAAAGCTGCGAACTTTGGCAGGTTATTTTAGCAGGCATTTGGGATTTGGATTTTCGATTTTACTTCATGAGTTTGTTGGGATGATGATGACGATTCAAGACAAAATGGGTATCCGGAAAGCTTTTTATTGCATTGTTTTGGAATTTCTGTTTTTTACTTTGTTACCGGCGGCCATGGAGAGCAAGGGGGAGGAAATAGAACCTTTGCTGGCGCGTGTAATCTACTCTGGGGAGATAAATCAGGAGATGGTACTGAGTTGTTTCTTATTGTTTCTATTCAACTCTCTCTTTGAAACAAAAAAAAAAAATCATACTTCATGCTTGCGTGTATATGTAAATATATGCTGTTTTTACCGGAGATGATTGTCGATCTTGTATAGCGGCACGATCTTGAAAATGAATTCGTCTGGAAACATTGCCTGCTGATTTTGATTGAGAAAGTTAGTGCTATGATATGTTGACAATCTATGTGGAGTTTTCACGTTTTGTACCACCAGAAAGCCTTATTATGTACATTTGTATTGTTGCATATGTAAGCTTTTAGTCTTGCGTGCTAAGGAATGCCATATACACATACTAAGGCCGTGTTCTAGATTTTATGGTGGAGTTAGAAAGTAGCGACTTTTCTTTTTGCCATTGTCTTGTCTATAAACTCCTTCACGTTTATGCGGCTAAAACACCTATCCCAAATATATTCATAATACTTTAAAAGAGGAAGAATACTTCTTTAGTTTCCTTGTCTTATGTTTTCTCCAGTCTTATAATAAGTTTGAATACTGCAGTAACTCTGTTGAAGAAAGATAAAATTGATGGCATTGAATTGAGCCATTCTTTTCTAGTTCTTTCTTCACCACTGTCTTCTTTTAACTATCCTTTCTTTTTCTTTTCTAAGAAATGGTATGGTAGTTGAGAGAGTTGGTCTGTGAAAGAAACAACAATAGTTTTCCGTGAAATCTATCAGTCAAATGCTTTTGCATTTAAAAGAAGATTGGAATCTTATCATTCCAAAAATAGCTTTTGTCATAACTCGTAAGATTATTATTAAGTTGGTTTTCTGTAAACATGGTTGATTGATGAGCCACTTCATTAATTTATATGTGGTTAATTTCCATGTTTCATTTAGATTTTTCTCTTCTTAGTACCAAACTTGTATGATACTATAGGAAGTGGGAGTGGCCTTTGATAAATGGGTTGCATGACCTTTCTGTGCTACTTAAGTTAAAATTTTCCATGTATAGAGGAGAGGTTTGATACACATAGAAACAGGTTTTCCTTGACTCCAGCTTTATGAAACTTGTATTCTTCCTGTCTTTTAAATGCTTTCAAGGGCTTATCACATATTGTTCTAATTACCTTGATCTAACCTGTCTTTTCATTCAGTCATATTTAGACGATGTCTCTTCTATGGTTAGATGTTGATGGGTTATTGATGTCTCATCAATTATACTCTGTTAAATTAATGGAAGAAATAAATTTGAGTTTCTAAAGCCATCATTTAAACATTTTCCTTCTGAGGAACATTATCTTTCGATAGTGTAATTAAGCAAGCACTTATTCAATTTGTAAAACAAGATGATCATATAAGGAAGAAAAAAAGTTTCATGTTCACATAGAATTCACATGTTCTCTTAGCTTTTCCAAAGTAAAGTTTAGGGAACGAACTTGAGCAGAGTCTGGAATGCCATATATGTCCATCCATACATGTCTACAATGCACACCCAAAATCTGATGAAATTCTCTCGCTGCAGGCTGAATTGTTTTGGATACACTGCAGACCAGAGTTGATGCATGCCCAAAAAGCTCTAGATCTTGAACTATATCTCGCAGAGGAATGGTCGAGCTACAGCAAGGAACTTCTAAATAGCAAGTCATCAACCAAAGAAGATATCCATAAAACTGTCAGCGTCTTGCAACCTCAAGTTAACCAAATCCTACTGGATTGTTTAACGGAGAAACAAATTACATTTCTTATATCTGGAGAAGAGAAAGGTGTCAAAAATTGGTACACCAGGTATTTGGGGTTCTTCTTTTCCAGGCCTGATCCATCTAGACGCCGTGAATTAATTCAGAAATTCGGAGAAGCACCTGCTTCATCCCCTAATCCAGCACCTTCAATTCCAATAGCTCCTGATGTTCAACGTGCTGCTAGACCTCCATTACGTCCATTTTTTCCTCCTGAGATCGTGTCAAACCTGCCCCCTACAGGCGGTAAGCAATCTACTGTTGATCCAAATTCTACTTCGGGTGTACAATCAGACAAGAAAAAGAGCAACAAGAAAACCATTGTCATTGCGGTTGTTGTAACTGCTGGGGTGACACTTGCCCTTTCTGTACTCCTCTTCTTGTTCTATCGTAGGTTCTGTGCGGCTGGTTCTGCATAGGGGAGAAACGATGAAAGGCCTCTTCTCAGCTTAAGCTTAAGTGAATATTCAATTGGTAAATTTGCAATTCCTAATATTTCTTCTTAAGAGATTATATTGCATCTTTCGTTCTGATTTTTCTTCTGAATTTTGATCTCTCAGCCTCTTCGCCGCAATCATTTGGTCTTGCAACTTCAATAAATGGAGAAAAGCTTGGTAATCTGTCTACTAACAATTCAAACCACAACAAAAGTGGTCACAGTTTCTGTGTGGAGTCACATTCTCTAAGTGATTCAAAAATTGAGCTTCCAGTTGTAACAATTGCTGGAGCTGCTGATAATCCCGTCAAGTATTCATCAGGTATGTCTCTTGGAATGTTTGATACACCAGGACTGCCTCCATTGAAGCCACCACCTGGAAGGACAGATCCTCGTATGCCACCTCCAGGTCCAAGCAATACAAGCGCTCCTGCAGCCCCAGCCCCTGTACCACCATCTTCTCTAAATTCATTTGGTGTACCACGCCCTCCCCCTCCTGGACCACCTCCTCCACCTCCTATACCCTCTGGCATCAATACTGGTCCTCGTCCACCACCTCTTCCACCTAGAGGTGGTCCTCCACCTAGGCCTCCTTCCATAGGCTCAAAACCACCTCGTCCTTCACCGCCTGTACAGAATCATCCATCAACAACTACTTCAACTGACAAACAAGAGGCTACTGGTTCTAAAACTAAGCTGAAGCCTTTCTTCTGGGATAAGGTTTTGGCCAATCCCGATCAATCAATGGTTTGGAATCAAATAAAATCAGGGTCCTTCCAGTAAGTATTTTCCCTCTCAATATTGTTTTTTAATTAATTGATTAAGTAATTACTTCATTGAACAGGTTCAACGAAGAAATGATAGAGACTCTATTTGGCTATGCCCCTGCTGAGAAAAATAAGAATGTGTTCAAGAAAGATTCTTCATCCCAAGATCCGTCAACCCAACATATCCAGATAATTGACCCCAAAAAGTCACAGAATCTATCAATTCTTCTCAAAGCATTAAACGTGACTACAGAAGAAGTTTGTGATGCACTTCAAGAAGGTGACAATATTTTGTTGATTTTAAAAATTCTCTGAGATAATATTACCTGAAGAGAACTTAATTATCTGTAAGCATACTTGAAAACAAGTTATGAGGAAGGAATCAGATAAAAAGTGGAATTTCATATAGGGTTGGTTTGATGTAGGTTTTTTTTTATAATAGATTTTGTGAAAAGTGACATCTTTTGGAGAATGTGTGGTTTAAAAAATAGTTTTCAAGTCCTAAGCGAACTCAGATGGCTGAAATGCATTGTACATCATGGTATAGCAATGAGTTTTACTCATATCATAGTCCTCTTTCCGGAATGGTGTTATTGACCTAAACCGGAATTCGGATGTTCTCTATTATTATTACTTTTTCCCTATTTTGATCCAATTCTTCTTCCATCCATTCAACAACGTGTCCTACATCATCTGGGAGTAACTAGACCTATTAAGAATACAAAACTTGATTTAGAACTACTCCTTGATATCTTTCATATTGCTTATATCTAGATATCCTTTTTTTTTTTTAAAAGTAATTCAAAATAATGATCTTTTCTAAGCCGAGATCTGTGATTCTTTTTCCTCTTGTTTTTTTTTTCCCTTCTGTGGCTACTTTGTTGGATTAGGTAAAGTAGTATGTGATTATTCCTCTGTATCCACGTGATGTTCTTATTGTTTTCATTTTGTAATAGTATTTGGACTTCAAGTCTGAAGATTTATAATCTTTTTCCTTGTGTTCATTAAGCCTGAAGCATCTTGGGGCATGCTTGATTCTTATTGTTTTATGCCTTTTCATCTTGGATTGGTAATAGTAGAATTTTAGGTATACTTCAATAATGACTATTATAAATCAACCTCAGTGAAAGATGCTAAAACCATTAAAGCAGTATTGATTGTCAATCTATTTTCAGAGGAAGAGAGGATCACTTTGCTCAAAAATGCTTGCACAATCTAAATGCAAGATTAACCAGTGTGCTTATTTCTCTGACAACTAGCCATCAGTAGTTTGATGGCCGTTTTAGTTTATTATTCTGACTCTGTTACTTGAAAATCTGAATTTTCTATTGTCTATGGTCGATTTTATATGTCAAGAAAAGTGAGTAACCTTTTAAATCAAATCAGGCAACGAGCTTCCCACAGAACTTATGCAGAATTTATTGAAGATGGCTCCGACATCTGACGAAGAGCTGAAGCTGAGACTCTATAGTGGCGAGCTT
The DNA here is from genome assembly GCA_903798315.1 of Fraxinus greggii. Classification (NCBI taxonomy): domain Eukaryota; kingdom Viridiplantae; phylum Streptophyta; class Magnoliopsida; order Lamiales; family Oleaceae; genus Fraxinus; species Fraxinus greggii. Next base: position 3,547 of record CAIGRK010367905.1, on the reverse strand, counting down.
TCTCAACTCGGTCCTGCGGACCGTTTCCTCAAAGTCTTGGTGGACATTCCATTTGCCTTTAAGAGGCTAGAATCCTTGCTATTTATGTTCACTTTACAGGAGGATACAGCTATGGTAAAAGAGTCTTTTGCAATTTTAGAGGTGCGCCATTCTTGCCTGTTAATTGCATCTAGTTATCAGCTTATAATTATTAGGAAGTGTCCATATTCCTTAATTCTGCAAAATCATTTGAGAAAATTTGAAATGTAGTGATTGTGGGAAACTAAATTTTCTGATGCAAATCTCTCCGTGGATGGACTACATATTGTCTGTCTCTTAAAAGTTTGTAATGTATAATTTTCATTTTATGTATTAAGTATTGAAAAAAAAATCCGTAAAAAGGTGAAAGACTTTGTTGTAAATCCAGTGTGTTTTCATCATTCACATTTTGCCTTCCCTTTTGTTTTTTCAACTTTCTTCTTTATATACTAACGTGAGAGGAACTGATAGTGATGAATCTACACCGCATCCATAACCTTTTGTAAATCATGAGAAAATTAGGCTCTGTTTGAGCCCATTTTTTGGGAAATAGATTTTGGAATAGTGATTTCTGTAGAGGTTAAAAAGTAGGGAATTTTTTTAGATTTACGTGTAAAATTATTTTATTTGGAGAATGTGTGATTGAAAATGAGTTTTGGGGAAAAATGAATTTTTGGAGAGAGGGGCTCAAACAGGGGCTTCATTTTTCGTGCTTCTTCTTCAAGTTAGATTCCACAACGTTCATGTCAGTAGATTAATTTCTCATACATGTTTAGTACAAGAACGCTTGCTGCACCTTCCATTTTCTATAAAATCTCAATTACTTGCTCAGTGTTTGGAACTGACTATGCTTTTTATTTACTCTCTTCCATCTTGATGCATTTTATGCTCAAAATAGCACTTGAAGTAGGTGTATCAAACCTTTAAAATAAGACCCTGAACTGTGCCAGACCAAATCCGAGGCCCGTCGGCTGGGCCGTAGTTGTTTTCAGAAAGAGATACAGTGGGCTATGCCCCCCATTGGACTACAAAAGAGCTGAATCATGCATTTAGCAGGCTGCATTACGCATTCAATGCATCCGGCTAAATGTCAAATTTTAAAGTTGGAAACGTTTTTTTATTTTAAAGAAACCTTATATCTTTTAATAAAAATTATTTAGAAAATGAACCGGGCTGATGAATCGGCTTCTCACTTTGAAAAGAGTGCCGAGCACGGTAGGAGTTGCCAGGCCTAATGTTGAAGGGCCAGCCCTGCCTTTTTAACACCCCTAACTTGAAGTGAAGATTAAATGGAAAATTCAGGATGTTCAAAAGCTAGTTCTTGTCTATAATAATTCTCTTATATAAACATGCTTATCTAAACGAATTTTAAACTCTTTATTCATGCTGTACGGTCAGTCTTTGAAATGCAATGGGGAATAGGTTTGTGCCCCCCTCCAAAGAAAAAGAAATGAAGGAAGATAACACATGATGCACGAGCAAAGAACTAAAAATATGACAATGATCCAAGATTTGCCTTGATCTTTAGTTCCATTAATCTACAATTTCTATAATAATACATTTACTCCATCTCAAATTATTGCAGGCTGCTTGCACAGAACTCCGGAAAAGCAGGTTGTTCCTCAAACTGCTTGAGGCTGTTCTTAAAACTGGGAATCGAATGAATGATGGAACATTCCGTGGTGGTGCACAAGCATTTAAACTTGACACGCTTCTAAAATTATCAGATGTAAAGGGAACAGATGGAAAAACGACACTCTTGCACTTTGTTGTTCAGGAGGTAATCCGTTCAGAAGGTGTACGAGCTGCCCGGGCAGCCAAACAGAGCCAGATTACATCCAGCATCAAATCTGATGATCTACCTGAGGATTCTTACCACGACTCAGACGAGCATTATAGTAGCATTGGCCTGCAGATTGTCTCAGGTCTGGGTGGTGAGCTTGAAAATGCAAGGAGAGCTGCTATATTAGATGCTGACGGCTTAGCAGGAATGGTTGCCAAGCTTGGTCAGTCAATCGTAAAAGCCCGGGGTTTTCTAAATTCTGAAATGAATAATACAGCAGAAGAAAATGGGTTCCGCCAGACTTTGAAAAGTTTTGTGCAGAATGCTGAGGTTGATGTTGCGTGGTTACTTGAGGAAGAGAGAAGAATAATGGCTGTAGTGAAGAGCACAGCAGATTACTTCCATGGAAATGCCGGGAAGGAAGAGGGGTTACGATTATTTGTTATTGTTCGGGATTTTCTGATGATTTTAGATAAGGTATGTAGAGAAGTGAAAAATGCACCGATAAAACCAAATAGGACACCTCGGAAAGAAGAGTTGGCAACGACTTGTACTGATGCCCGACAGAATCCTCCCATTGATCCTCGTCAACGGTTGTTTCCAGCTATTACAGATATGCGGATTGATAGTTCTAGTTCTGATGATGACTCGTAGTAATTTAATCACAACAGGTCGCTCCATCAAATATTATAGTATCAAATCTAGAGAACTCACGGCACCTTAAATATAAGATGACTGATAATTTTCTTCATATTATCAGGTAGTGCAGAGATTACAGAAAGGCCAATACAATGATACAATGTTGATTCTTTCATTTGATTGCTGTCCTAGTTGCAAAGCTGACTGAAGTTGATGTGCAATGGTAACTAGCATTTTCAATGTTGCTTCACTTCATTTTTCATTATTCTTTTCTCAATTCTGTCCATATTCTTCTTTTTTGAGTTATTTTGAATTTGTGATACAGACAACCTTTAAAAAGGGAATTGGACATTGTTGATTAAACTCCAGCTTAGGTATTGTCTTTCTTCCTCTCTTGTATCCCAACCATATGATAGCTACAAGTCTGACAACAAGAAGGTAAAATTTTGTAGTCTCTCAAGTTAAAATTGACAAGAAAAACTTTCTCAAATTAAAAGAAAATAGGGGAGAAAATTCATGAGTCGATTTTTAACTTAAATCGAGATGTCAAGATGCTAAGAATAGCCGAGCTTAGATATTATGACAACACCTAGAAAATGCTTAATAATCCAAATACACATAAAAAAGCATTACGAGTCACTGAATAAATGATTATTGATTAATATATTTTGCTAATATTATAACTTATTTTATACAAATTTGCAAAATAAGTTATTTTCTGATTTTATATCTAAATATTGTTTGGATATTTACTAACTTGAAAGCGTCTTAACAATTAGGTTAATTATAATATTCGTACATGCAAAAAAAGTGCATCTTGTTAAATGTAGACAATAAAGTGATATGATTTTCATATATTATGAATAATTTTAAATTATAATTTTGGATTACTGTGATTATGTAATTATAAGGTAACTATGTGATACAGTAAAACTCCTATAAAATAATAATATTGGGATCGAAACTTATTAATTTATCGATAAATGAATAATTTATTAATTTATAGAGTATTTTATATTTTTATAACCTGTATTATATATTACCATAATACACGTGGGAATTTTTTTTTTTAAATATTGGATGTGATGAAATTCAAAATTTAATCTG
>CAIGRK010367901.1:0-11265 GCA_903798315.1 Fraxinus greggii | reverse complement strand
CGTTGTCGCTTCGTTTCTGGTACCACAGCGGGAATAAAGCGATCCACGAACTCACCGAGTCACTCAATATTAGTTGATTGTATACTGTCTTTTATTTCATCCGCTATTCGCGGTGATTGACCTTATACGGTGATTTCTCTTTGGCCTTCAAAAAAAGAAAAGTTTTTTGACGGTTCTCTATAAGATTATATAATGAGTTGAAAAGATGCACTAGCCATGCCTTTCGGCTCAAGTGTTGAATAGCACAACAAACTTACAAGTCCATGATGATGTTCACATTTTGCCGCNCGTTGTCGCTTCGTTTCTGGTACCACAGCGGGAATAAAGCGATCCACGAACTCACCGAGTCACTCAATATTAGTTGATTGTATACTGTCTTTTATTTCATCCGCTATTCGCGGTGATTGACCTTATACGGTGATTTCTCTTTGGCCTTCAAAAAAAGAAAAGTTTTTTGACGGTTCTCTATAAGATTATATAATGAGTTGAAAAGATGCACTAGCCATGCCTTTCGGCTCAAGTGTTGAATAGCACAACAAACTTACAAGTCCATGATGATGTTCACATTTTGCCGCCTTTAAAATTGACCCAGAGAAACGACTTATCCTCGTAAGAGCTATAGTCGAGACAAAATTCAGAAGAAAAGAGCACAGAATTCTTCAATTTACTCAAAGAAGAAAGGACGCTAGCAGAAAGAAAGCTTCTCTTAACCAATCAAAAAGCTACAACCCATAGTTTGATGTGCCTAATTTCATATCTTGCTATATTCCACAAAGCTATGAGTAGTTTCTAAAATAGGCTTTACTTGGTGTCGCACGACTCTCTACCTGGGCACGTGCCTATTTTGCTTAGGTGGTTGGTATGTGAGTGGAGTTTCGGTTTTTCTCCTCTCAGTTTCTGCTACTTCTCTTCTTATTCTATTTAAATGAAATTAAAATACAGTACAACTAACTAACCACATCTGCATAACTGTTCAAAATAAATAAACTTATACCCGAGGAGTACAATATAAAAAGTAAATAAAACTAAACTTGATTCACCTTAATCATAACCTCTCTCTAGCTCTTGGTCACATTCAAACACATACTTGAAGGAGATTTTCTAAATTTATATTCTTCACAAGATTTGGATACTCTGTTTAAAATCATCAGAAAGCCTTTCAACGGCATGGGGCAATTTTTTTAGTTCGCTTCTTGATAGTTCTTGTTTTCCCTGTAAAGATCATTTGAGTGCCGAGCAGATAAAATGAATGAAAGAAAATAACACTTCACAAGTTCAATTTACAGAGAACGAGACGGCCAGACAACAGAAGAAAAAATACGATAACCCTTGATTCTTATTCATCAATCGATTTACTTGAGTTATGATTTTAGTTCTTCGCGCTTCAATTTGTAAATTTCACAAGGACATTAATTAACACAACCAGAAAGGCAAAAGGACTAATTTTATATACGTATGCCAATTATTTATAGGGAAACATAGTCATCAGTCGACAATCCACATGCAGAAACTGGTCCAGCATTGCACGGAATAGGTCATAAAACTACACAGGGTGTACACACGAAAGTAATTGATAGAAGGCAAATAGTTGAATATTTCCAAACTAACACACTCCACTGGTTTTCTTGTCTGAAATCCTTCTCCAGTAGTTGAAGATATCCTTTTGAGTTTCTACTGCGCTCTTTTTCAGGTGAGGCCGGTCAGCAATTCCTTTCTGTGTTTCATCTGTGACAGCACTAACATGGGCATCCTTATTCGATTCCTCATCATTGACGGCAGTAACATGGGCAGCCTTAGTCGAAACTCGAGGTGGCAGTTCGTCCAACTCCTTCAGAACTTTTTGTATATCAGATACAAGTCTTTCTGCCAGGCTGTGGCTGAAGTCCTCTCGAATCACAACACGTAGCACCGCAATGTGTTCGGCATCTGGTGGCATGGTATATGCTGGAACAATCCATCCAAACCTTCTGAGGGAATCTGATATTTGGAAAACAGTGTATCTGCTGCTGTCTTTGAGTGCGAACGCCACCAAGGGAACACCAATATCTTTTGAAACGATCATGAACCACCCCGTTTTGGCTATTTCTTCTCTGAGAAACCTAGCATTCTCCATGCAGTTCTCCATGATGCTTTTGTAACCCTGTACGACCATGAAAATTTGAAGACAATAGATCAATGAAAAGGAGAGGTATGTCAATGATCATCGTGAGCTAAAGAGAAGATAAAATATATGTTATATCACCTAGTAACTCTGGACTGTTTATAGTTGAAACACGTACCTCCAAGCCAAGTCTTATGAACTGATAATACTGAGCAATAATTTGGCATGATCCTGAAAAGCGAAAAATATAAACACCACTGGTTCTAGAATAATATATAATTAAGAAAGACAAACATCAGTAAAACTCCGACGCTAGGAGTTCCCTTGTAGTATTCAAACAGCAAGCAATCATAATCATAGCTAAGATCTAAGAAGCACGAATACGTAATTCGAATACGATATGGGTACGCCAATACGACTTTTTAAAAATTAGGATACACTTATACTTGTTATAAAATTCAATATAGTTTCATCCATATAAAAAATATTAAAACAGAAGCAAACTAATAAAAATAAAATAAAATACTAAAACATTTTATCTTATTCCTTAATTGTCCAAACTTCATTTTTTTCAACATAAGTTTCTTCATTATCTTTAAAAATAACATTATCAAACTCTGACACATCTAATGATAGATTAAGTGGGTTTCAATAGTGTTATTTCATCCAATTCAATATTTTTTCAAAGAGTACTGAAGTGACACATTAATTAAAATCTTTACAATTATTTATTTATATAGTATAAATTTAATTTTTTACTTGTTATTAATTTTTCTTGTTGAAATCTTCTTCTTGTTGAAATCTTTTAAATATGAGCATCTATTTTATTATTTAATAATAATTTTGAATTAAAAGTATATAATATTCCAAATAAAAAAGAAAATGACCATGGTAGAGTGTCGGAAAAGTATAGATATCCGATGCGAGTCCGACACGTGTCAAACACGAACACATTACCCTAATTGAAGTGTCCGTGCAATACATGTTAGCAACCTCAAAAGGTTCAACATCTTCAAGTATCAAATGAGTCTTTGACAATGTCGCGCATTTTGTATTCTAATTTTGGATATAAATCTAATTTCTTTAATTTGGGTATTTTCAATAAATATGATTAATACTCAATAAGTTACTAAAATAATTAATAAATAGATATTCGATACGAATCAAATACGTATCGACAATAATTGAAAAATATAAAGTAGTAATTAAAAATATGTATCCGATACATATAGAACATTTAAAAAATATAAAATAATTAAAAAAACATGTATCCAATACGTATCGAAGGATATCGGAGAGTATCCAAACTTGAATACATATCGGAAACAGGTACAAAATGAGTATCCGTGCTTCTTAGGCTAAGAGTTCTTCATCGCTGAATTAAATAACCTGGATGTCATTTTTCATTCCTCAAAAGCAAACTGGATGTCATCTGTGTTGAACAAACTCCAATTTTTTTCTTTTCCTTTTTTATGAATAAGTAATTTAACCAATAAAATCTTGAAAATAGTTAAGAGTCTCTGCTAAGCCTGAATCTGGAATTAATTTCTCTTGCTGCTTATTCCTTTGCACCAGTGCCATATGAATCGTGGCTTACAAGTGACAACTAATTGTTTTCAACTGGCAGCAGAAACATGAAACATCTGATTCTGTAAGTTCCTCTTAAATTTATCTTGCATGCAGCATATGAGAATTTGGGAAGATCACAGTATAAATTATAATCCACAGCCACAGTTATGCCATGTTAGAAGAACACTTGCTTTTAGAAACTTTTAGAAATGTGCTGCCTTCCGGGAAAAAGGGCTAGATTTAGACTTCGCTTCATCTTTTCTAAAGAGTATAAAAGAAGGAAAACCATAAACCTGGCAGTTTCATAGTTGTTTCACTGAGTGAACCTTTAATGTCTTCATACACTATTATATATCGGATCCATTTAGCACTGGCAACCTAAATTACTATTTCTCATAAAATTCAATCTGTTGAGATTAAAAAGTTTCAATAGCCATCATTTTTTTCCGATCTCTTACTTTATTTCGAAATCTCAATAATCCAAACCAAAACTTCAATCAAGATAGATCATTTTCTTTACTGTTAAAGCACATTAAGCGTAAATATTGAATTTCAAAAACGCTATGTACCGTACATGCAGAAAACAAGTAGAGATGCCATAATATTCAGAACTTTGCAAAATCCACTACAAATTATGTAATAGAACCTTTTTTAATGTTTAGGCAGCAAAACTAACAGTTAGTTTATTCAGAGAACATCTTAAAATCTGCAACCTACCGAAAATTCTCCTGGAAATTTGAAAAATGAAACCCAGTTAAGCAAGTAAATAAGAGTGCAATGAGGCGAAGGACAGCTACTTTTCACAAAACATAAGATCTCACAAAAACTTGAACATAGTTAAAACTTAAAAGTCACCTTTCGAGAAGTTCAGTGTGAATGTAGGTTGATCAGATCCTAGGTAGTTGATGTGAAAGACAAGCTCCTCTGGCAAGTCATCCTTGTTCCGCCATAATACCCACCCAACACCTGCATAAACAAGGCCATACTTATGGCCACTGACATTGATGCTCTTCACCAACGGCAAACGAAAATCCCATTCAAACTCTGGGAAAAGAAATGGAGCAATAAACCCGCCACTGGCGGCATCAACATGGATTGGGGTGTCCCACCCCGTTTTGTTGTTCTTCTCTGTTAAAAGTTCATTGAGGAGCTTCACATCCTCAAATTCCCCTGTCAAAGTAGAACCTAGAATGGCAGCAACACATATTGTGTTCTCATCTACCATATCCACTGCTTCAGCTGGATTCATAACATAGTATTCTTCCTTCAGTTTTACCTCTTTCAATTCCACCTCAAAGTACCTTGCAAATTTCTCCCAGCAAACCTAAGAAATAATTACATCAGAATACTAGGAAAGTTGCTCAAACAACCAGTCCTTTGTATCTCTACCAAATCATAAGCTTAAAAAGGTTGATATACACCTTCTCAGCGAAATCATTCATGATATTCAGGTTATACATATAAGCTCATGAACAGGGAACATTTTGATTTTCTAGGGGGAATTGAGTAAACATAAATTTAAAGTAATGCTAGATGAGTCAAGTAAATAGCTCTTCCTCAATATACATGAACTAAAAGGTTGACAAAGAATACGGACATATTTCAATCATAGGTTATTGCCGACCAATTCAGAATGGTGGCACGTGAAATTCCGAGATAAAATGCCAGAAAAAAGCTCAAGCTCATTCTATGAATTAGTTAAAATGACCGCAGATTGAATTTCAGATTATGTCTTTAGCATGAAAAGATATTAAATTTGCGTACGAGGTTCCTTTACCATATAACATCAAGGCCTGTTTGATGATCATTATTTGGCAAAAATAAAGTTTTGAATAGGGAGTTTTTGGAAAATGTGTGGTTAAAAAAAATGAAAAATTTTAGGTTTACGTGCAGAATATTTTATTTTATGAATATGTTGTTGAAATGAGTACATAGAAAAAATGGTTTTTGAATAACGGTTGTCAAACAGGGACCAAGTCATAAAAATTTGCTAAAACTCTTGATGCCTATCTAGTAAAACCAAATAGCATTTTCAAATGAAGATAATCATAGAATTGGTTAATGGATTAAAAACAAAGAATTTTGTCTAATAACCTGCACATTAGCTCCAGTGACAATGTTAGGCTTATCGTAAGGTTTTCCCTGTGCCTTTCTCTTTGCTTGCCACTTCCTTTTAAAAGCAAGACCTGCAAGCATTATTGCTTCAGATGAACCTACTGTACCAACACCAATTGCTGTTTCATCATCGCCAACAGGGGCATGGAACAGATGGGCTATCATGTTCACACACCGATTCTGCAAAAACCGATAATCAAATTAGTAATTTAAATGGGGGAAAAGTTTCTTCAGGACTATAGCTACCTAAATAGCCAGGTTCCTCAAGTTCATGTTTACTTGTATTTTTCCCACTTGCAAAAGCTTAGATTCTCTATCAACAAAACTTCATCCCATAGTCAAAATCTGCTATATAAAGAAAATCCTATTTTTGCACACCACTCTATCAGGGATCGTCTTCATTCTTCAAAGTGAAACCAGAAAGGTTCTTATCATTCCTAATTACCCCATCCATGCGATTTTCCCAATATATATTTCAAGATTTTATGCATTTGTATCTTTTTGCCATCTCTTTCGAGGAGATCTGTTTTCTTTTTGAGATCGAGATCAACTGGTTTTAGGCCGAATTGTACCCAAATTTTAGATGGTTTGTAAGCTGATATATCAGTTCTTTTCTAACTACATATACGTGAATTCTACTAATCAGCAGACTATTCAACTGTAACTTTATTGATGCTCTTCTAATTTCAATTAGATTAAGAAAATGTCCCTGACCTGTAGTTCAGTAGTGACAGGGTACTCATCCATGTCAACATAGTTCTTGTTAATGGAATCCATGATAAGCTTATCGCACTCGGGCTCCATCCATGTTGTGACAAAAGAAGCCAAGTTGAGGCGTGGGTTCCCATCCAGCATCAACTCATCGTTCACTATCTGATACGCCGCTTCCTTCGGCATCGACCCCTCTGGAATCTTGAACCTAAAACCCAAAATTCAAACTCATATACACACACCAAACCCCTAACAAACCCTGTGTGTGATTACAAAGAAGAACCTGGGAAGAGATGTGCGGGCATATCTTGACGCAAAAGTGCAGTGGAGGCGCTCATCGGAGTCTGATATAGTAGTTGTGACCACCATTATTGTAACTATTTCTTGAATTGATGAATGAAGAACTGAGAGCACCAAGAAGAGTTAAAAGTAGAAAAAAACCCGAAGTTTGATTAAAAAGTGTCACACCATCACAATAAATGCTGAGTGGCCACTGTACGTGGCGGTGAGTAGCTGAATGATGGAGTTAAATGTTTCGTTGACACCGAACTTTACGCAATGTCACGGTTTAGTTACTGAACTTCAAGTTAGCAAAATCACATCCAAACAATACCTTTTGCAAATTACGTACACGACTTTTACCAATTTATTAGACGAACCAGCAAGAGTGAAAATCAATACAACCCAAAAACCCTTCGCTGCAATCAATTACCCCCAAATCCATATCCCTAAATTGAACTCGTAAACGTAAACTCCGTTTTCCCCAAATCAAATCTCCCTCGAGTCGAACCATTAAGTGTGATATCTATTTCTCTCGAATTGAATTGCTCTATGTCGTGAGGGTGTGAACCCTAATCGATATACTTGGTCGATATGAAAAAACCATCTGTCATTGTTGAACATTCTTGAAGGCGTGCACATGGATGGTTCACCTAAAATTATTTTTGAAACAAGTTCTTATGTAGCTTATTAAATCAGCTGTATTGTTTAATTTTTTGATGTGATTACGAGTTTAAATTTGTATTATTATATCTGACTATGAACATTACACTTTACACTGCTAATGAACCTTTATTGACTATGAACATTACATTGCAGAGTTATATATTTTTACGGCTTATTTCATTAATAACGGAACAAACAGATTAAGAAAAAGATGGATTTTTTTGCTGAACTGTGAATATTGGTGCTTATTTTTGTGGTTTTGTATACATGGGGAGTGTATAATATGTAATGTATGTGGACTATTTATATAGATTCCTAGTTTGAGATTGTTGTTAATATTATGGATCTATCATTGATTTTTTTTTTTAATGGTAGAGAATGTGGGTGACCCAGATTTCTTTGATACCGATAATGATTTCGAGTCTGATCATGATGACATAGAATATGAGAGAGATGTTACCACCGGGATTGAAATGGGATTGCACGGAAGTCGAGATCAAGTTCTGGACAAAATGGAAGAGGTTAATGATATCGAGGTGATGATTTGGAAATGTTGACGAATGGCAGTACACAGCAGAGGCTGAATCAGCCAAATTGAGATCGGCCAGGGTACAAGCATGACGTTGTGCGAAATCAAAAGAGGCATTACCACAATAAATAATGTGAAATCAGTTTTGTGGTTTTTGTTTTTGGTTTTAGGTTGCTGGTAAATAACTTGTAAACTCGGTGCAATATGAACATCAGTTTGGTGTACTTGTTTTTTGGGCAAATTGGCAGTTGGGTACAGGAGTTTGGAGCTCCTTTTTTTGTTGAATGTGTTGCCTTCGTGATAGTGTTGATGGATGGTTGATGATATCAATGGATGGATACAGTTTCTGAATTTGTTTTGTACCGGCAAGGTTATTGAATTTACCTTTTTGTGAGGATATGCACATTGTATAAATAGAGTGTGCACCGATGTGTAGTTTCTCTGTTTTTTGCAACACCCCCACATGGCTTAGTCTTTATGTTTTCTAAATCTCATTTTGGTGTCAATAACTCCATTGACATCATATCAATTACTTAACATCAATGTCTGAGAGATTGTTTAGTAGACCATTAAATTACGATTTTCATGTCTAAAAGGTTACATTTCATTTCACGGAGATCCTCCGTAGCATTTTACATTCCGCAAGCCTACGAACAGATTAATAAACAAGTGCTACAACAAACTCCACGATAACATAAGCGGTTAAACTAATTTTCATGGAGCTCCTTGCCGCATACAAGGCATGGTTCTTCGTCGGGCAATTGGACAATTAGTGGTCCGACTCCTGCAAACATGATAATTCCACTTGTTCATTCCTGCCATTAAATTAAAATATGCTACTGCAGTAAAAAAAAACTTCAAATAATTCAGAATACATATCAAATTTAATCCATCTATTCTTCAAGAAGTAACTTAAATTCAACAACATCCAGAAAAAATGACGTTTCATACGTCAAACAAATTGTAAACCAATATACTTCCATTTGTGCAATTTCAAATTCAATGCAAGAAATTGACAATGAATTACCTGATTTGGGATACTGTAGTTTACCCAAAGTAGTTGAATAGAGTTTCGAAACCTAAGGACTTTGCGTGCGACTCGGGAGAAATTGATTTTAAGATGTTAGGGTCAGAGATTTCTTCCAGTAGATGGTTATTGAGGTGAACTGAGGGTTCTTGAGAAATTTGAGCCGAAATCTGATTTGGGGAAATGGAATTCACGATTAAGGGTTCGATTTAGGAATGTGGAATTGGGGGAAACTGATTGTAGCTCAGGGTTCTTGGTTTGGATTTATTTTTCACCCTTACTGGTTCTTCATTTCAATTGATAAAAGTCGTGTCTATAATAGGGAAAATGTATAGTTTGGATGCGATTTTGATGACGTTGGATATGATTTGGCACTCCAATACCAGTTGGAAAGATTTAATCGGCCAGATCATGTCATCCACGTAGGCATGTATGTTAACGGTTGAACATGGTGAGTGATGGAGATGGACAGAGCTAAGTTAGGTAGCCAACAAAACAATTCATGAAGTTTAGTAAGTAAATCGTGACACAGTGTAAAATTCGGTAGCTAATGAAACATTTAACTCCTGAATGATGCTCAAACTTCAAGTCCATGGGCCGTTGGGAATAGCTTGCTTTTGTTAAAAGAGCTTAGGAGAAAATTCTCTTAATTTTTGTTTCAAAATTAATTTTTAAAATAGTTTACGCGTAAATTCAATTATACATTCTCTAACAATTCACTATTCCAAAACTCATTTTCTCTAAAAGAATTCTTTTTAATAGAAGACAAACAGGGACTAAAATAAATTAAATTAAACTAATAAAAAACTTAAAACCTATAACTTCTTTACCTGACGTGTTCATCCATAAATAGAGAGTGGAAGTGACTAACAAGGGAAACATACGTTGAATAATTTAAATCAGTGAGTCCAATGCTACGACTCATTGGTTAGACAGAGTTCGATTGTAGCAATGCGGTTGACACCAACCACAATCTTGACATTCATGCACTTGACGGTGCTTGTAGACCTCAATTTTTGATACATGGCAAAAAGATCTCGAATCTACTTTAGTCCAAGTGTAATGCTCCTGCACAATTGGACGAATCGTCAAAAGCAAGTGACATTTTTTCGAAGGTGGAAAAGGCAATCGCAAGCACTCAAACGATCAAATCAGTTAACTTATATATTTGGGTTGAGATAAACAAATGAAGTAAAGCACGAGTACATGTACGAGCACCGAGTTGCACAGAGAAAATGAGCAATAATACTATTGAGAGCGTATACTTGCGTTACTTTCAAAATGACACTAAATGTAGACTGATTTACTTTAGTTCAAGATGACAATCCAATAGGTGGACGCTACTCAAAAATGTAGAATTGTGAATTTTTTAACTAATGGCAGGAAATCCAAGCACGTAGGCCAAAAGTTAGCTTATGTGGATTACACACACAAACTAATATGGGAAATTTAAGAACCAAGTTCACTGAGCCATGTTCATCAAAATTATTTCTCTATTCATATTTGTACTCTTGTTCCTATTACAGTTTTTTTATTTCTATTTTTCAAAAGTGAAATGCCTGGATTTACTTCTACATTTGAAACCTACAGTTTTTGAAATCCCTTTTCACAAAATAATATGATGATGAATATCCTAATCCCTTTTCACTATATAATATGATGATTTCAAATTTCAGCTAGTAATTCTAGAAGTGAGTGACATTTCTATACCTTGAGATAAACCGCTGTTCCCTTGGGCAAGTTAGGGAGGTTCCACTTGTGCATCAAGCGAAAACTATTAAAAAAAAAACCAGAAAAAAAATTCAGTCACTCAAATTAAGCAGAAAATTCAACAACTAACATCAACATCTACAAATATACGTACTGTTAGGTTATATTTTGTAATTGGCGATTCTGTGAACAAAAGTACCAACTTGAACGATTATAGAAGTTTAGGGACTGAATTGTAAAGTTTCATAGTTGGTAGGTTAGCTTTGGGTTTGGGGTTTCAGGTTTGGAACAAGAAGGATTCACGCTCGAGCGGAAGAATCAGAGACAGAGATTACATCTTACACAAGATCAAAGTTCAATCATTCCATTCTATGAACGCTTTTCATTGAAAACATCAAATCAATCAAATGAAACAATGAATTGGTTTCTTCACTTGGATCTGCTGCAAGATTGTGTCGTCAACTGTGCTGCATTAAAGATCAAGGAAGAATTTGAAGAACGAGGAGTTCTTGGGGAAGATCTACAGGAGATAAACTGCGTAAAGAGTCAGGATTGGAG